>JAODUH010061817.1:4999-17525 GCA_027564835.1 Typhlichthys subterraneus | reverse complement strand
GGGCTTCATACTGTAGGTCTGAGGCTGTGGGCTTCATAGGTCTGAGGCTGTAGGCTTCATACTGTAGGTCTGAGGCTGTAGGCTTCATAGGTCTGAGGCTGTGGGCTTCATAGGTCTGAGGCTGTGGGCTTCATACTGTAGGTCTGAGGCTGTAGCTTTAATGGCGGTTGTTTTTCTGACACGCTGACACGTTGGGGCGCACAATGAGCTGCTATGACCTCACAGTGAGTTGCTATGGCCTCAGCCTAGGAGCCATGCTGCCCAGGAGCTCTGGGAGAACGTTGGCCTGTGCTCTCCCAGATCACGAGGGGGACCCACAAACACAGAGTGTGGTCCGTCCAGAGTCGCTCTTGCCGCTACATGTGAGCCCGCCGCAATGCTGGCTGTGTTTACACACGCTGATTAGTTTGCAAAGTGGACAGAGTGGTGCTGACCTCTGCATCAATGCGGCCCTCTGTCACAGGCCTTTATCTCACCAGCCCTTCATCCCCTCTTTCACAGAAGCCAGAGATCCCAGTGGAATCAGGGGAGAGACAAGGTGGGATCAGAGTCGGCCGGCTCGTGAGCAACCAGGCGGTGGTGGTGCTCTCTAGAGCCTCACGTGTGAAGCGACGGCACAGGAATGTAGCCAGTCCAGTCGGGATCTAGACAGTAAAGCTCCCTAATCCCTTGTTCACACACAGCCACTTACTGAGACACATTGGATGGCTGCTAATCACTGAGCCACCCAGGCAGGCAGCAGACACTGGGAGAAAGTGGTCTGAATCTCTCCCCCCCCCACCCCCCACACACACACACACAGACACACACAAGAGTAAGCACAGACACGTGCACACATCAAAAACAAATAGCATAAAAACTCACACACTGTAAACTTCTGTAGTTGTATAATTCATCCTGTGACTTCTCAAAATCAGACCCCTTGCTGTCCTTAATAAACTAGCCTTGTATGCATCAAAACACCGAAACGTAAACTACTTTAATTTACTGTAATAATGAATACATTTCTAAATGTGTTTATATATTCATCTGGGTACGACGGTGAACATTCTTCATCGTCAATGCAGGAGGAACATGACTGGGCCAGTGCTACGTTAGCGACAGCCAGCTAAAGGAGGGTATGCTAATGCTTCTCCCAGGGAGGAGTACTTTCAGGCTTATGAAGGATTAACTACACTGATTCCCCGCTGAGCTAGCACGCTAATACAGGTGTCAGTAAACTGGCGTTAGCCTCCAGCTAATTAGCTTTCATTCAGAGGGCGATTGTCCGGCGTACTCGCCATTTGTAGCCCTGTTTGCTCATCAGCAGGGGAAGTCTCTGTGCTGTGGTGGGTCCTCCGTGATCCAACATGATCCCCCTTTCTCCTCCTTTGTAGGTGGCTGATCGCCAGGCCCCGTCCAAGGGACGCGCTTGGCCCGGCCAGGCCCACAAGATGGCACAGGCCAGGGCAGCGAGAGAGCCGCAAGTGAGGGGAAAACAACGAACTTGACGTGCCAGATGGATTGCTATTTACAAGCCATGCATCCAAACTGTTTGTAAAGGGCAGGAACTTTCCAAAAATACTTAGCAGTTGATTGAATGAACCATCTGGTCATTTTCGCTGTCTGTAAACCTAAACCACGTCCATAGAGCTTCAGTTTTTTTTAATCACTTTGCCCCAACATTCACAACCTTGGTGTCATTTTTCACAACTCTAGACACAAAAATCACAACTGATGCAACAAAATGCACATTTTCACATCTCTAACACGTTTTCCAATTGCTTGGATACAATTCACATAAACCTTAGATCATTCGTTCATTGAAATCAGATCACACGTTCAATATGACACAACTTAACATCAAAATATTACCATTTCAAAATGCAATTGAAACATTTCATTACAATGATCTAACTATCAATTGATAGAACTGCTCAAAATGATCAATACATGTTCCATTACTCTTAATGCATAGTTTTACGGAAACTGGCTAACAATATTGCATGTTACTGTAAGATAATTAACGTTTCAGGATAATATGACCCTTTTACACCAATTACCGTTACCATTGACACTAATTACCAAATTCGTTATTGATGATTGATTTCACATGGTGGTAAATATTGAAATGAGTGGTGTCCACAGCATAACGATAACATGGAGCTGGCAGGTGATCACTATAGACAGCAAGCAGTGGGAGGAAGACATGGTTAAACAATGGCAGGGGACATGCACCCCTTTTGAGAGGTGGTGTAGGCCTCGTCAAAGAGGGGGACTCAGGCCTCACCAGAGAGATGGACATGGGCCTCGTTTGAGAGGTGGTGTAGGCCTCTTCAAAGAGGGGGACTCAGGCCTCACCAGAGAGACGGACATGGGCCTCGTTTGAGAGGTGGTGTAGGCCTCGTCAAAGAGGGGGACTCAGGCCTCACCAGAGAGATGGACATGGGCCTCATTTGAGAGGTGGTGTAGGCCTCGTCAAAGAGGGGGACTCAGGCCTCACCAGAGAGACGGACATGGGCCTCGTTTGAGAGGTGTGGGTGAACGCGGTAGAGGACAAGGCCACAGACCAAGACAGCGGCAGCAACAACAAAGAGTGTCCAATGAAATCCGAGCAGTAGTTGTAGACCATGTCATACATCATGGCATGACAACGACTGAGGCTGCTTCAATGATTCAACCAAACCTCAGAAGATCAACTGTAGCGTCAGAACATTCTGCAACGAGAACCGGTAAGTCTTCAGCATGCATACAGTAAACATTACTATAGGCTACTCTCAATTTTCAAATGACAATGTGCCATGCCAATGTGTACCACCGAGTATGTGACAATGACAACACTACATGTAATGTAAATGTGTTCTTACAGTAGCCTACTGTGAATTTATGTAATGGAGGCAGAAGCAAAATTCTGAGTGACCAACCAGAGTGGGCTGTGGTCAATTTGGTTTGATTTGCCTTACAGAAATCCGGCAGCACATTGTGGACAATAATGACATTTTCTACAATGTTGAAGCCATAAGTTTGCCAACTATTGCCCGCGTTCTGAAAAGGCACCAGGTGTCTATAAAACAGCTTTACCAGGTGCCTTTTGAAAGAAATACAGACAGAGTGAAGCAACGAAGAACTGAGTATGTTCAGTTTCATGGTGCGTATTTGTACTGTAAATATTCCCCAAATCTTCTACATCATTGCAATTACTGTATCTTTCCTACATTTATTTTTTAGAGAGGGATGGAACTGGTTGCTGAGGAAAACCATCACAAATTCATGTACTTGGATGAGGCAGGCTTCAACCTGGCCAAAACAAGAAGGAGGGGTCGTAATGTAATTGGCCAGCGGGCAACCATGCCAGTACATGGACAACCATGCCAGTACCTGGACAACCATGCCAGTACATGGACAAGGTGGTGCCAACATCACCATTTGCGCAGCTATATCAGATGGTGTGGTGGGACGCAGACCTCATATTGGATCATATAATGCAGCTCTCCTTATAACCTTCCTTGAGGAGTTAAATCAGGTCTTTAGAGCTGATGGTGTGACCTATGACAACATGTGGGATAACGTCAGGTTCCACCATGCTCAAATACTGCAAGAATGGTTTCAGGCCCATCCACAGTTTACTGCCCTGTATTTGCCCCCATACTCTCCCTTCCAGCTGTTCTGTCTACATCTGTGTCTGACACACCACTGCACCCTGTATTGTCAGTATTCAGTAAACATCTCTTCACAGTCCTCAAGCTGCCCGTTGTGTGCGTGTTTATGTGTGTGTGTGTGTGTGCTTGTGTGTGCGTGTGCTTGTGTGTGTGTGTGTGTGTGTGTGTATGCTGAAAAGCGTTGTGGTGTTTCTCCACAGCCCTGGCTCTGTACATAGGGACACAAACAAAGTGGTGCAGACCGCACCACTCAACACTATCCCAGCCTTGTGAATGTGTTGGGTCGGTGGAGCTTCTGTGGGAGCACCCTGAAGGGGAGGTGTTTTTGTCTTGATCCAGTTCAAGTAACAACAATCTTTAATGATCTTTTTAGAGACTCAACAGTTGTCATCAATAGCTGGGCTAGTTTACAGATGACCCACGACGCAGGGCGTATGTCATGGCATGATTGTGGGACCATTGTGATACGTGTGAGCGTCTTTTCTCTCCTTCCTTCATTAGCACTGGGCTGTTTGCTCATCCCACACATTATTTCGAGAGAATGTCTGTATTTGTATCTGTAGGAAGAAAACAGCGATTAACTGACTGGGAGATTGGAGGTAAATATGAATAGCAAGCTGTGAAGTAGACCAATGCTATGTGTTAATTCACTGTTGTTGGATGTGGGAAAGAGTCTAAAGGTTAGTTGGATGACATTCCTAAAGGCATTCTGTCGGGAATGTCGGCAGTTCAAAGGAGTCATTAAGGCTCAGCCATCTTGCCACAAAGAAGAGCTTTAAAACAGCAAATAGACATGATAGTGAAAACTCAAAGCCAAACAGATCTAAGAGGCTTTGGCACATTATGCTACTATACCTCATGCAACTATAAAGCCTCACATTCCACAACCATTTTACTCAGAATGTTTTGCCATCATATCCCTGCCCATGTTTAAGGATTCTACAATGTTTAAAAGCAAATTAAAGTAATGTAAAATTAATACAAACTATATGTTGCTTTTGTAGACAATGGGTAGCATGTACTGTATATTGCATGGTGGCTCAAATCAAATAAACACCAGCTCTTATTAGCATGATTTAGCTCTGAATTACCAACTGGGAAACCACTTTAGCCAATAAGGTAATTTAGCCAGAACAATGTTGTGAAATGGAGGCATACTAGTGGCCAGTAATCTGTAATGACATTATGCATTTCAATTGGCCAATACACATTCTCTCAAAAGCAGTAAAGCAGAAAGCAGACAGACCTCTGCCTGCTGGGATTGGCTGGGACCCTCAGAGCTGCTCCTGGACTTTGGGTTGAAGACCTTCAGTAATCTGTTTGCTCATTTAATGAGCTCATTGTTTCCTGGTGAAAGCAGGACTCACTGCGGCTCAGCTCTGACCAAGATTGGAGCGTGAGCATTTTAGCATTTGGCAATATAATCCACATTCAGCTCATAACGTTTTAAAACAGCAGTCCAGTCCAGCAGACCAGTCCAGTGTTTCTGACGCAGGGTTAAAGGTCCTTCTGGAGAACTTTGAGCTCAAATCAAAACAAACTCTCTCAGAAGCTCCACCCCACACATTGAAACACATTGCCAAGCCAAGGGCATTGTTGTTGTGAGCAGTGTTCACCACTTTATGTTGTTATTTGCGAAGCCAGGGTTGTGTACAAGTATTGCATTCTGTTTTCAGCACGCACCGCGAACAGTAAGATAACAATGTAAGGAGATAGTCGGAGAACTCGACACAAAGTGTATTAGCTAACAATTAGCATACAATACTATACCTTTAACAAGACATGTTTATATTTACATATCCTGAAATATTCATAGGGCAGTTCTTTACTCTTCCCATGGATAAAGCGTGGGCAGATACAGTGCAGATTAATTAGCATGGAAATATATGACAATAAATGGATATCCCAGGAGCAGGTCACAGAGGCAAAAGGCATAAGCTTGGCTATTGTTCTCGCCACCTGCATCTCAAGGCATGGCAACATCATCTGAGACTATTGACACACACACACACACTCACGCACACACACGCACACACACACTCACGCACACACACGCACACACACGCACACACACACACACACACAACCATCAATCCCACTTCTTGATCAGACAGTGCCTCTCTAATTGAGATAATCCCACTTCACGTCGCAGCCTCTTCTCCTGAGGTATGACCCCCGGCTCTGTGGGGTCCCCTCAGCGCTCAGCTTAAGCCCCGGGACTTCTCCCGTGGGCCCCCGGAGCTGTTGATTGGGAGACAATGGGCAGCAGATTGTGCTGTCAGGCTCCATTAGCTGCCATCATTAGCATCACACCGCAGCCATGTGGACATGTGGCCCGAAACTGTTGTATGTGTTTACGTGCGAATGTGGGTTCATGTGTGATGTATGTTGCTCGGTAACGGTAGTCTATCTCGTTATGATGACGATGCGGAACAATGCAAATCAATGTTGCAATGTAATCTTTGCGTTTTTATGTCCATTAAAGAACTAGCCAATAAAAGGCTCCGGAGGGTCCAAGTGTCCTTCGAGACGAGCTAATCAACGGCCAAAAGCCACTGACCGCTAACCACCGTTGGTATTTCCACCTCCAGTGGCGGAGCGGTGAAAGGAAATTGAATGTCGTTGCCGACACGCACCCACTGTGGCGTAAGCCTGCGCCGCCCCGCACTTTAACTTCCTGCCGGATCAATGCGCCACACAATGGCTCAACAGGTGCGACAGACAGGAGCTCCGTGGGCGGCCCCGCACTCCCACCGCTAGGCCCAATTAGCACCCACTGCTATGGAACAAAGAGGCGACATTTCACTTGGTCAGAGTGCCAGTTTAAGGCCTTCTTCTCGGCCCCCTTCGTCTTGCTCTGTCTCGTACTGCTGACGTCTCCGAGGGCGGGAGGTGGGGGATGCTCCTCCACGCCGCCACATTTGTACAAGGTTTGGGTCGATGCCTTGTCTTGTGAGTGGCAGGGGTTTGGAAACACGGGGCGTTGATGAATTCATTGCGTGTGAGTGGACTGGCTTTCTTTGTGCGCAGGCTTTGGCTAACGAAACCTCCCGGTGTTTCGGGCGAAAGGAGCAGATATTTATTCAGGTCATGGCTCGTGCTTTTTGCTCAAGACTTCATACTATATAGTCACGTTGCACACAAGGGCTGCCTGACACCAACTAACTATTGTTGTCAGCTCTTGTAAGCTTATAGCAAGCTAATACACTCTTTCTCAAATTCACAGACTATCTCCTATCATTTCGCTAGCTTACCGTTCACTGTGCTTGCTGAAAAACAAATGCGGTGCTTCCACACAACCCTGGCTCCATAAAAACAACTATGCCCTCCGCAATGTGTTTCAATGTGTGGGCTGGGGCAGCGTTCAACACAGACGAACTTTGACTGTTGAATTCACAGCCTCAAACATCAGCATGGACGTGCGTGTGCAATTGGCTGTATTTTTCTTAGCATGTCAGGATGGATTGTGGTGCTAACCATATAAATGTCTATGCAGATGGTTTTGTACTAGTTTATAATGTTATTTATTTAAGTTTCTAATTATAATTACAAAGAGAATTACAAACCGCTACACATTTTCCTGAGGAAAAACAAAACGGTGTGCTAAAGTTGTCTGACGGTGATCAACAACCTCACAGACTACAGACTGGACATCTGAGTTCCGTGTGTCACCTCCTGCACTGCCCACATTCAGCACCACAAGACATGAATATCACTTGGGAAGGAAATGGTGCATCGCCTGCCCAGTTTTACATTCACATCTGACCGTAGGCCTACCCTTAATCGAGTGGGTACGCCATCTGACATCTGGTCTTTGTAGAAAAAGCCATGATTGTAACAAAAATCAAAATAACTCTGAGTGAGGCCATTTGTGTGACTGGTGGAGGGATTTATTACCGCTCCAGATCAAGTCACCATAGCTCCTATTCACTTATTTATGCATGTTTTCTCCAGACTTCAGTGGCTGTGCAGAATATCCTAATGACTGTCTTCTCCTTGTCTTCATGATAGGCCCCTTGTCTTCATAGGCCCCTTGTCTTTATGATAGGCCGCTTGATTTCATGATAGGCCCCTTGTCTTTATGATAGGCCGCTTGTCTTCATGATAGGCCCCTTGTCTTTATGATAGGCCGCTTGTCTTCATGATAGGCCCCTTCTCTTTATGATAGGCCCCTTCTCTTTATGATAGGCCGCTTGTCTTCATGATAGGCCGCTTGTCTTCATGATAGGCCCCTTGTCTTTATGATAGGCCCCTTGTCTTCATGATAGGCCCCTTCTCTTTATGATAGGCCGCTTGTCTTCATGATAGGCCCCTTGTCTTTATAGGCCCCTTGTCTTCATGATAGGCCCCAGGTCTTTATGATAGACCCCTTTTCTTCATATGCCCTTGTCTTCATAGGCCCCTTGTCTTTATAGACTCCTTGTCTTCATAGACCCCTTGTCTTTATAGGTCCTGGGGCTTCATAGGCCCTGGGGCTTCAGCCCAAATAAGCCTGTGCATTAAAGTGAGCTTGCCTACAGGAAAATAAGAGACAGGAAAAAATATGTTGTCACTCTGAAATGGTCTTTTAAGTGTCTGCTCCTGCACACTGACAAAATAAAGATGTTTGCATCTGAATTTGGCATTTAGCTGTCACAGTGGAAACATCTGAAACCTCTATCTACTTTCTCTACCATGTAGATAACATCACTATACATACCTATACATATAGTATTACCATTACACTATAACTATACTGTATTTTAGTGATGTATTATAATAATAATAATTATTATTATATTTTTACCCACAACATTTTGCATTCTATCTGAAGGATTGATGTCTGATCATCTTATATTCATTTAATATTGTTTTTTGGCAATACGCACAACGATCATATGACAATATAAGACTACGGTAGACACATACAATATGCGAATCTGATTTTAACACAAAAAGTAACGAAAGTAAAAGTTTCCATCCAATATCCGGTCCGTGTGTCCTCATCTACATAGCAGGAACTGTGCTCTTCTACGCATGCTCAGATGCATGAAGCAAGCGCTTTAGATTTCCGAGGTTGGTTAATTATAGTGTTTGTTATGAATCATATAGGAAGTTAATTATAGTGTTTGTTATGAATCATATAGGAAGCACTCTTGGAATAACAACAGGAATCTTCACGCTACTGGCCGTTGTTATCGCAGCGGTTTTCTTTTATCTGGAAAACGCCGATCCTATAACATTCAGGTAGGGTTGGGAAGCTTGAACGTTTGTAACAGTTCCAGACTACCGTACTGTAGAAACGATGGTTTCGACGCCTTCCATTGCGGCTGAACCATAGATTTGGACCTATGGTCTGACTGCACTGAACACTGATATTCTGGCATCTACTGGTAGAATCTGTAATTGCAGCTCTTCATTGGAGTTATAATGATCCCCGCCCGGATTTAAAACCACGTTACCCCGTACCCCGTGGCTGGTTTTGGATAGGTGACCTAAACACTGACTGTATTGTGTTGAACCGTGATCTGTTGTGACACAATGATTACATTGGCGACAGTGTTAGATTTTAGTGTGCAAATACAAGCTGCTTTGTACTTTGTGTGGGAGAATAAACCCATTCTTTTTAAATCTATGGCTGAACACTATCATATAATTATTATTTTTCCCGACGTTTTAATTAGCTAATGGCTTATAATTGATCAATCTATGAGTAAATGTCTCTTCTGTTTCTAATCTTAACAATCAGGAGTAAACTTGTATAGTAACATTTCTCTTTAATCCACCATAGAATAGGTCTATCGTAATGGCGATATAAAGATATCGCCAATTCAATGGAAGGATCAGTTTCACGCATGCAGCAATGCACTAATGACGTGGTGTTGTTAGCAGCATGGCTGAGAATATGAGCGCAGCTGAGGGAAACTTCAGGCAGCAGAATAAGAGCTGTTTTGTCCTCGGTGCTTCTGGGGAAACTGGCTCTCTGCTTCTCCGAGAGCTGCTGGAGAAGAAGATCTTCTCCAAGATCACGCTCATCGGCCGGAGACGTCTCGCCTTCGAGGATGAAGTGTTCAAGGAGCTGGTGAGGAAGCCATGATATCTTACCCCAGGAGACACCGCTAAGGCCTGGGGCCTGTTTGACGTGTGTGCGTGTGCAGGTACAGGAGGTGGTGGACTTTGAGAAGCTGGATGAATACACAGCCGCATTCCAGGGTCACAACGTTGGATATTGCTGCTTGGGAACAACCAAGGCTAAAGCCAACACTGTGGGTACCCCTGCCATTTATATATTATGTCTTCCTACCATTCACAGTGAATGAATGCCTTATATCCCTGTTAATGCTACCCTGGAACCTTGAGCCATTGCTGTCATTGTTTCTCCAGTGTGCAGATTCAAATTGTTGTTTAAATTAAATATATTTCATTAAAACATTGTAATATAACTTAAATTCTACAACCACAAACCGGGTTAACTTGCAGTGATCAACTTTGTAGACACACGTCAGTTGTGTAGGTTGCGATGAACAGTTAATAAAATAAAAAAAGTTAATTTATGAAAGGAATTATTGTATTGTAATTATTCTAGTAGGCGAGAGGGTTAAACAAAAGGTCAGTCCTGCTTTTATTAATTGTGGGCTAGCTTACAGTTAGCCCACTTACATTCTTCTAACTCTTTATTATTATCCAACTTCTGCTCACCTAAATACACCTTCATACTCCAGACCTCCTTTTCAGTTTGGTTTCCAGGTGTCAGGTTTGGCATAGTGGGTTGTGCATATGACTGAATCAAAAGGTCTGAGGTTCCAATCTCACTACCCGCACTAAAAACCTTACTTAGTTCAGCTCCTAATTTTTAGCTACATTTAAATATATAACATTTATAAAGTAAGCAAAGGCCATGGACTTATATGAGGGCCCCTGCAGGAGGGAGTGGGCAGGGTATTATTATTAACATAAAATAACACATTTTGATAACTTTAATCTGTGGAAAATGAAGATAGAATACTTAAATGAAATAAAAATGCTATAAACATTAAAGTATCAATAAACATTATTGATGTAACAATATATTCTGCAGGTTCCTTCACTAGGCTACTTGACGGGATGGGCCCCATAATGTCTTCTCTATTCATTTGCCAGGAGGGGTTCATCCGCGTAGACCACGACTATGTCCTGCGTTCAGCCGAGCTCGCTAAAGCTGGAGGCTGCTCACACTTCCACCTGGAGTCTTCCAAAGGAGCGGACAAGACCAGCAGCTTCCTGTATCTCAAAGTGAAGGTGCTTGTCCATGTGTTTCCTGCATGAAGCCAATTCATTTGGGGATCATTATTATAGCAGCGAACTATTGTTTTATGTGTAAAGATAGAAAATTGCACATTGGGCAAAGAATTGACATGCCAAGCCCCGCCCACTTGTCCTAACTAGTTAATGGTAAATGGACTGCTTTATAATTGCAGTGATTTTAAGATGGTTCAACACTTTTACTATTATCAACATTGTTTAGTTAGAAATTACATTTACCATCTTACTGTGACAATCATTTGTGACCAACATTTAATTGAACAATTCAGTGCAGCTTTACTGTAGTCTCAGCTATTCAACCTCCATAGACTATGATGGAGTGAACATGAATGAAACTCTAAACTCACCCATGACTTGTTTTAATGTGAGCTAATTTAAGTGAAAATATTTAGTGGGGCTTTGAAAAAGCTGTTGGTAAAGGTTTTTGGCTTTTCTTCCAGGGACAAGTGGAAGCAGATATTGAGGCGCTGGGCTTTGAGAGATACACCATATATAGACCTGCGTAAGTGACCTAGCTTGCTATTAAACATGTATTATTATCATGTGGTAATAGGCTATATATGTGTTGTTCTTTTATTGTAAGTATTAAGTTAACCCTGATATAATTGTATGCAATATTTGGTAATTAGGGTTGGCCCAAATATAATTTTACAGGCTTTGAATTCTCGTTGGTATTTCCAAACGAATACTCGTTCTCAAAACTCCATTAGAAACACGTTTCATACCCTCTTAAACATCAAAGCAGACAGTCAGGACTGTGTGCACAAGACTGTAGGCTACAATAGCAGGTACGCCAGTTTTGTCAGGCCACCGACCTACCGTACGTAAAATGTTACTACTACTCACCGAAGACTCATAGTAATGTAGATATAGGTAACATAGATAACAAATAATATCCACCAATAGCTCATAGTCCACTGTCCATCGATCAGGATTAAAAAGAGTCTTGTTATATTGTAAAAGTTCCCAACAATCTAATCCAGTAAAATATTTAGTCCAAAACATTGGGGGGCATATTAGAGGCCAATGACACCAGATGGTTAACTGAATTGTCAAACAACTGGCTTTTCTGAGAAGATAATGGTCTGTAATACTTGAAAATTGCATTTTCTGGTGATTGTTGTACTTATTGTTTTTAATACCAGGAATATGCTTTGATGTCTTTTTGGATTTTGAATATCCACCTATTTTAATGCACGTTTAGAGTATATATTTTCAAAATAGTCAAAGATATTTGTTGTTTCAACTGCCTGTGGACATACAGTGCACATCCAGTAAGTTTCTGATAATTATTTCAAGAGATACATGTGATAAAGCAAATACTGCCCCTTTTGTAGAATCCAAAATGTTCATGATTTTTGGTTTTGGGTAGCTATCTGTATCCACCATGGATATAATCACAGATGTCTGTCTCTAACGTTGATATAATCACAGTTATCTGTATCCACCATGGATATAATCACAGTTATCTGTCTCTAACGTGGATATAATCACAGTTATCTGTATCCACCATGGATATAATCACAGATGTCTGTCTCTAACGTGGATATAATCACAGTTATCTGTATCCACCATGGATATAATCACAGATGTCTGTCTCTAACGTG
>JAODUH010061806.1:0-11808 GCA_027564835.1 Typhlichthys subterraneus | reverse complement strand
ATAGCAGCTACAGCTGGGCCAGGCTAGTACTCCTGCTAGCATACTACTAATAGCAGCTACAGCTGGGCCAGGCTAGTACTCCTGCTAGCATACTACTAATAGCAGCTACAGCTGGGCCAGGCTAGTGCTCCTGCTAGCATACTACTAATAGCAGCTATAGCTGGGCCAGGCTAGTACTCCTGCTAGCATACTGCTAATAGCGGCTACAGCTGGCCTAGGCTAGTATGCCTGCTAGCATACTGCTAATAGCGGCTACAGCTGGGCCAGGCTAGTACGCCTGCTAGCATACTGCTAATAGATACTAGTTCAGTAGGGAAGAGTATGTGAGCGGAGCTAAGCTGTTGGGTATCCCGCTCATCACTCTTCAAGTATTTTCACATCACTCCACTCAAAGGAAACAAAATTGCCACTCCAAATTCACTCCATTCATTATTGTTAAGTCATAATTCAAACAAACCCGTACACTTTTGTGACGATGTGGGCCTATCATGTATGCTGAGTAGGCTGTTCGATTTTTATTATTATTAGAATGTAACCAAACCTTATAGCCTAATGTTTTGATGTTGTTTATTAACGGCATAAATGGATGAGAATATTCCTACAGTAATTATTATTTTAAATAGACTTGAGAGCTAGCCTGCCTTTGAACCCAAATATAGCCTATAGCGTATAGCCTACACTCAAACAGGTGAACTCCGTAATGTAATATCATGTGTATTGTCATGCGTTATTTTAAGGTAGCCTTTTTGCCCACTCAAATTATGCTCCTCGCTCCCTCCAGTCAAGTTTGGATCGCAATGCTCCCACTGCGCTCACATACTCTGCTTGCGGTTAGTAGTATAATCCTGTAGTTGTATGTTAGAAAAGGGGCAAGAAACATGGCAGGGATAAAAGCTAAATGCTTTTGCAAACAGGTGAAGGACTCCGTTTCCCAGAAGGGCATGGGTTTGATGCGAATGAAGTTCTGGAGGACAGCCATAGAGGAGATCTACAGAGATGAACCCCCGAAGCAGCCTGTCAGCGCAGAGCTCTGGCGGGTAAATGTGGCCTGACTAGGACTGGACCAAAACTGGTCTCTAGAGGGATCAGGACTGTGTCTAGATCTAACTGGCCTCTATTGGGACCAGGACTGTGTCTAGACCTAACTGGTAGATCTAACTGGTCTCTATAGGGACCAGGACTGTGTCTAGATCTAACTGGTAGATCTAACTGGTCTCTATAGGGACCAGGATTGTGTCTAGACCTAACTGGTCTCTGACTGGGAGACCGCATCAAACATCTGATTGTTCTGCAGGCGATAAAGAAACACAAGCTGATGAAGTCCTGGTTGTTGAAGATCATTAAAGCAAGAGTAGGTTTAACCTGTCTGTCTGTCTGTCTATATGGGTCTGTCTGCATCTGAAAGGTCATGGGTTTGATAACCAGAATGTTCATGTTAATGGAGAAGAGGTCATCTGATAGGCATCTGTCATCAAAGACTGTGTGTGTGTGCGTGCGTGTGCGCAGGAAAAGGACCTAGAAGACCGCGCTTACAGAACCCTCAAGGATCTGGAGACTTACTCAGAAAGCACCCACTCCTCCCTCCTCTACCTCCAGCTGCAGTGTCTTGGTTAGTGGAGCTCCTTCTATCTACAGGCCTGTTTCATAGACATACATTATTTTGAAAGAGTAATATGTTTATATTGTGTTCATTTTCTGTCACTGTTCGTTCAAGTTAGCCTTTCGAGACCATCCTGATCTCGAAAGCTTCAGTTTAACTTCGCCGCAAGAATCAGCCTGGAGAGCTTGAAAATCGTTCTGTTTCAGGCCGGTAAACGCAGTGTGGCCAATCAGCATCGGCCTCTTAGCTATGGGCGTGGTTTAGGTGGCCGTGGTTTAAGTGTGATAAAGGCAACTTGAAAACAACTCGAAATCGTCAATAGTGGGTCCTAGACTTTAACGTATAGGCGATGCAATATAGCATCCGTTTGATTAGATATTTATTAGAAAAGCAAAGAACCGCACTAAAGATAGAGAGGCTCTAAACCCGTAGCTCCGGTGTACCCCAGGGCTCCAGGACCTCAATGCGGACTATGCTGCCAGCCACATTGGGAAGGCTCTGGGCATCGTCACGTGTCTCCGAGCAACACCCTATCACAGCAGCCAACGCAAAGTGTATCTGCCTGTGGAGCTGTGTATGTTGGTCAGTCACACACACACAAATTATGGGATGTTGACTTTCACATCTACTGGGACAACAGCTTCTTCCTCAGAGTGGCCACAAGGGGGCACTGTGGACTTTCTTGAATACACGCAGTGATATTTCCAATCAGTTCCCTTTCACATTTGGCAGATTTATGTAAAGTGAGTTGCGTGTGCGTGCATGCGCGTGCGTGCGTGTGTGTGTGTCACCAGCACAGTGTTTCCCAGGAGGACTTCATCCGGGGCAGTCGGGAGCATAACGTACGCAGCGTTGTTTGCGAGATGGCGAGTCAAGCTCACGTTCACATTAAACACGTCAGTCCTTCACCACTCACTACATTACCATGGATATGAACACATGTAGCATGAGCTAGGCCTAGCTACAATAACCATGGATATGAACACATGTAGCATGCTAGCTTAGATGGAGGCTAGGCCTAGCTACAATAACCATGGATATGAACACATGTAGCATGCTAGCTTAGATGTTATCTATACTCTATCCTCAGGCTCGTTCCTTTGGGATGAACGTTCCACCTGCCGCCATCCCAGCCTTCCTGCACACAGTGAGATTCTCTTCATCACTGTACTGCTGCTGTCTGAAACAAACACACCTTCCAGATTCCTGGTGCTGATGGTGTCTGTGTGTGTCCAGGTGGTTGTGGAGGACTACCTTCAGAGAGTGAGGAAGGTGGACTTTGACGTCTTTCACCCCAGCCTGCAGAAGAGAAACCCCCTGGTTCCCCTGCTGCTGTACCTCCGCTCCTGGAGGAAGTGCTACTGACCTGGAGGTCTTCCTCCACCTAACCTGGAGGTCTTCTTACTCCTCCATCATCTCCAGGCTGGACATCTGTGTACTCATGGACTTCAGTACACCTGTTTGACCCAGGGAGGACTGTGGAGCTGATCTGAAGGTCCATAACTTTGAGGAGCATTGCTTTCCCAACCTCTGTTCCCCAGATCAGCTCCTGTCATGGCCACCACAGATGGGCTGTACCAGTATAGTACTGGACCTCCCCTGACCCTCACTGGTACAGATCAGACCACTGGACAGGTGGTGATGTGCTTGGACACTCAGTAGTGACATCTGTTCTAACACCACTATACATAATGTACCATATATAGTACAATACACCATGTGCCATACATTTCAGTTATGGTGCTTTCAAAGCTTTCGCTATCAGGTTGTGATAATTATATAATTATTTAATTAAGGCAGTTGCATTTGTCTTGTTGTAATCGTGAAACACAGATTTCTGCATATGAACCTACAGAAAATACCAACTAGCGATCTTAATACTTTTTATTTTTCATGTTTAAAAACACAATTTTGGTGTAATTTTGAGATTCACTGAAGAAGAAAAAAATATGCTTAGCCTATAATGCTAGAAAACTGAAATATCACATCGTGTAGTATGCGTTTTTGTTTGTTTAAATGCCAACAAGAAAAAAAATGGTATTTGAAAGCAGTCCCAAGGAAAAGGGTAATTCAGCAACAAAGTTAATTGAGTTGGGTTAAACTTGTTTGACTCTGCCCACCTTGAGCCCGGCCCTGAATTGTACACTGCAGTCATGTTCTTATCAATGATTAGCCTATCAACTATGCTGGTGAGTTAAAGCTTTTCATATCATTGAAGTCATTAGTGTCAAGAAGAAACCCCCGATGCGGAAAATGAGCACAATGCATAAGTGCCAAAAGCTGCATTTCCTCGACTGTCCACTTAAGGCTGGCTGCAAAAGGGAGTCAATCCCCAACTCTGACATGAATAAACATGTTTACAGCCTCAAACAACAGTTTTTGTCTCTATAGCTATATATCTATAGCTGTCTTCCTGTTCATGGCAACTGTGATTATTTAATAACTCATAAGTTAAAAAATCAAAAGCCATACACGTATCCCATTATAGGGGATAGGGGGGTGTTTCAGATAAGGTACTGAGGTACTGTATATACAGTGAGAGCCAGCACAGCGCATTGTTGAAATCCGTTCTTGAGTAAAGCTATGGGTGATGTCACAAAGGGTTTGTCCATTTATATACACAAGTCTATGATTAGAGTCCAATGTGCATCACTACTTTATATGCCAAATGGTAGTGATGAAATAATGTGTGTGGGTGTATCCCTACTCTTAACACAGAGACATTGAGGATTTAAACCCCAGACTGAACCCAGGGACCAGTGGTTGAGTGAAGGTACAGTAGAAGGTGTGGAGGTGTGTCCGTGTGTCAGAGGAGACTGTGTAGAAGGACAGAGAGCCAGCAGGCCAGTCCACATACACTCCTACTCTCGTACATTCAGGACCCACATAGATGGGTGTGAGCATCTTATTGTGTGCGGCAAAAATGTAATCTTTATTTTTACAGTCCAGGACCCAGGACATGTTATTATGTCCAAGCCAGCTGTCATCACCCTCTCCCTCTCTCCTGACTCCTCTATATGTCACTCCTATATAAACATATCTTCTCCAGTCTACCTCCCAGTAACATCTCCCAGTCAGACCCTCTCTACACAACACCTGGGGCCTGGAGGTAAATCTGTCTGGGTGATCAGGATAGGACTGGGCTCCTTCCACCCACGTCGCCTTCCTGTTGTCCTCAGACAGGGAGAGCTGGGAGTTTACTGTGTCTGGGTCCAGTGTGAGTTTACAGGCATCTGGTGGCAACAAGACACAGTACAACATCACTTTAAAACCCCTTAAGCCCTAGCACAATTTCCAGGAAAAAACACCTAAATGTAATACCACAAATCAATGAGGAAGTGCAGTTCCTCAACCATGAGGCCTATATACACACTTCTGGTGTCATTTGATAGGACAAGCTATTGAATGAATGCATTATAAGTAAACTGATTTATATTACCACTGCAGACTCTATAGAGATGGAAAACAGTAAAACCTTTCAATTTAATTTCTGCCTAAAATCTACTCAAGAGTAGAACATCAGTTTTTCATGATGCAGTTGCAGCCCGAAACCTCTAGAAAACAAAAGCCCAACATCTGAATTTTTCCTGTGCAAAGGTTGATTCTAATAAAGTGAAGCAGAGCAAATAGAGAGAGGTTTTATTAGAGGCATGTCAGGCGGTATCCCTATTTATGCCATGTTAAAACATTCTGGCACATTTGAAATATCTCATGTACCAAACTGTACAACTGAATGTGATGAGTTATACCATTGGAATATGTAGATCCTGGGCTTTCATATATGAGGCATGTGTGGGTAGCATGAAGTAGCAGAATTGGACGTGCAACATATGTGCACGTTATTGTTAATTTATAACCATATGCACTTTTAGATGCCTGGTGTTAGGATTGTTTTACGTTTAGTTAAAAATTGAAATTATTAGTTTTTAGTCTAGCTTCTTCTCTTGAAGTAGGTGTGCAGAATACCTATGTTGTTTATTTTTAGCATGATCTTTTATCGTGTGTGTAGTGATCGGCGCTCTGCCCCCAGAAATGGGGGCGCTCATTCCCAAGAGAGGAGTCATGCAATGAAAAATAAATAAATGTTAATGTGACTTGGAGAAGGCCTTGGACTGTGGCCTCTATAATGGCCATATAAAGAAAATATGCAGAGAAACATGCAAATCGTTAGTTATTAAGGTAACGCCTCTATGAGGACATGACCGCCCATATCCATCTAATGTAGTATTCAGCAAACAATACAAGCTATGGAACTGAAGTCGCTGGCCTACTGGCAGTAGGCAAACCATAAGTAAATGTTTAAGGTTCAACAAGTTACAGATTTACCAAATCTTTTGATAACTAGCAGGCTACTGTAGCATAAACACAACTCAAGTCACAGGTTGTCCGCGCCATGCAGCAATAGCGTATTAAGAGTTTGACAGTAATCCGTAAACCTAGTTTGTGATAAATGGTAGGCTACCATAGCAACACAACAACAGTCAGCAATTGGCGTTCTCAAGAGCATGACATGCACTATAACTACATTAGATAATGTAGTAGGCTATTGCTCAGTAACAGTAAACTGATTAGAAATAGGCTACTTTATTAAGCTGTTGTCTGTTGTGTTGATTCATGTGACCTCAGCATCGCTCGACTCATAGGTGTCAAAAACTACAGCTGCTGGATCAACCAATTGGCCATATCATGCAAAAACATACAACTTTATGACCGTGATAACTTTATGTCTGTGATAATAAATTCATGTCCGTGATAATAACTTCATGTCCGTGATAATAACTTCATGTCCGTGATAATAACTTTGTCTGTGATAATAACAACTTTATGTCTGTGATAATAACAACTTTGTCTGTGATAATAACAACTTTGTCTGTGATAATAACTATGATAATAGCCAATAGCAAAGATACAGAATGTCTTTGTTTAAAGTTTGTTGTTTGACCAATATATCACTTATTGTGTTATGCCACAGTGCTTGCAAGAATCTGCCTCATAGTTCTACTACAGCAGGTCGGCCTGTCACAATAATTACTATATCGACATATCATTTTTCAGATGTTGATGATATTCCCGGTTGTTTTTATGCATTGCTTTTATGCTATTATAACATCATTATAAAAAGCATTGTTTAGGCTAACATCCACAAGAAATGAAATACAATAACAATGTTTAAGATAACATACATTTCATAATAAATAGTAAACAATCAGAGGCTTGACAAGTGTTAGTAAAAAGTCAATATCTCTTCTCCATCCTCTTATCTCCTTAATCGGTTATTGTAAGCTAATTTACATTTAGTCAAATTCAGTGAATATCTTCTTCTAGTCTGCTAGTCAAGTTTTTTTCATGTAGCCCTAAATCACTTTGCAGTCTCAAAAGGTTTCCCCATGGGGAAAGCTGGTAGCTGCCAATAGGTGTTTCTAAATATCTCTGGCTCTGTAAATGGCAAAACAAACCAAGTGGGGCAGACTGCACCGCACAACAATACCCTAGCCTTAGCAATGTGTTTTCAATGTGTGGCTGAGAGAGGAATTGGCATTGACGGGAGAAGTGTTACTGTTTTGATCCATTGAAGATAGTTCAAAGCTTTCTCCAGAATAACTGAATTGACGATAATGTCAGACATCCCTCAGCCTCCTCTGGGTCCTCCTCCAGTCCGCCTCCTTGCCCTCTCTTCATCACCTTCCCCCACTCCCCAATCACTACCCCTCCCCTCCACCACAGCTCCCAGTCTACCTCATCCCTGGTTCTGTGGGTCTGCTGCAGAAACCACTAAATTCAAGCATTAGCCATTTCTTCCATCTACCTCTACTACAGAATTAAAAAAACATAATAATAATAATAATAATAATAATAATAATACTTACACTTCATCAGACCGGGTTTTAATCTTCACTCTCCAGCTTGGTCCACACTGGAGGGAGAAACTAAGTCAGGACATCAGAAACATGGAGCTTCTAGAGGATTTAAGTGAGTCCGACTCAGCATTAAAGCTCCTGACTGGATCCTTCACTGGCCCTAGCTGGCAGCAGGCCTCCATACCTCAGAGTGTCTAGTCTCCAGTGTGGATCCTCCAGTCCAGCAGAGAGCAGCTTCACTCCAGAGTCTCCTGGGTGGTTGTAGCTCAGGTCCAGCTCTCTCAGATGGGAGGGGTTGGAGCTCAGAGCTGAGGCCAGAGAAGCACAGCCTGCCTCTGTGACCTGACAGCCTGACAACCTGAACACACACACACACACACACAAGGGTTTCTAAATGTTATTTTTAAAGATTGCATTTAAATGTTTATTTTATATTCAACAATATTTTAACAATTTTTGTTTCAATTTTTTAAATTATTATTAAAGAGATTGTACTAATCCTAACATGATCTTCTCCAGTCTACAATGTGGACTCTCCAGCCCTGAAGAGAGCAGCTTCACTCCTGAATCCTGCAGGTCATTGTTACTCAGGTCCAGCTCTCTCAGATTAGAGGACTTGGAGCTGAGAAGTGAGGCTAACACCTCACAGCTTCTCTCTGACAGATTACAGCCACTCAGCCTTTAACAGAAATGGATACATATTAAAACATTACTCATATGTTTTAATTAAATAAAAAAGGCTGATTATTATGAAGAGAAAAAAAATATATACATATATATATATATAGGATGTTCATAAAACAATATTTGTTCTGTTTATTATTATAAAGGTTTAGTAATCCAGACCTGATCTTCTCCAGTCCAGCAGAGAGCAGCTTCACTCCAGAATCCTGCAGGTCATTGTTACTCAGGTCCAGCTCTCTCAGACTAGAGGATTTGGAGCTGAGAAGTGATGCCAACACCTCACAGCTTCTCTCTGACAGATTACAGCCATTTAGCCTTCAACAGAGATGGATAAATATTAATAATGTACTCTTATGCTATAATGCAATACACAAAAGCTGCTTTATAAGAAAAACTGTTTTAAATAATAGATATCTGATGTTTATAAAACAATGTCTGTGTTTTTCTTTGTGGTTAAATGGGTGTAGGAATCCAGACCTGATCTTCTCCAGTCTACATTGTGGACTCTCCTGCCCAGAAGAAAGTAGCTTCATACCAGAATCCTGCAGGTCATTGTTACTCAGGTCCAGCTCTCTCAGACTAGAGGACTTGGAGCTGAGAAGTGAAGCCAAGACCTCACATCTTCTTTCTGAAAGATTACAGCCACTCAGCCTTTAACAGAGATGGGTAAATATAAATAAAAAAAATAACTTTTTTGTTTGTTTAACAAAATATACACACAAAAAGATAGAAAAAAAGATATAGAAATGTATGTTTATAAAACAATATGACTGTTTGTAATTGTTAAATAGGTTCAGTAATCCAGACCTGATCTTCTCTAGCCTACAATGTGGACTCTCCAGCCCAGCAGAGAGCAGCTTTGCTCCAGAATCCTGCAGGTCATTGTTACTCAGGTCCAGCTCTCTCAGACTAGAGGACTTGGAGCTGAGACGTGAAGCCAAGACCTCACAGCTTCTCTCTGACAGATTACAGCCACCCAGCCTTTAACAAAGATGGGTAAATATGAATACACTTGTGTAATGTTGGAATTCCATTAGCAATATAAATATTACTTATATACACTGTATATATAAATACCTTCTAAATATTGATATACAGTATATCCATGTATGTGTAATAGTTATTAATCCAACCTAAATAAGTCAAGAGGTATATGAGGCATTGGTATTTTACAGTAATTGGATCGTATATTTTATAATAATAGAAACCATTTCCACAAAAAAAAAGACCAATACATCTACAGAGCTTTCTAAGGCTATATTATAAGCATTTATATTATGTTTTATCATATGCATTAAATGATAAAACATAATATAAATGCTTGTTATTCAAAAAACACAATAATTTTGTAAAAATGTGTCTTTGGTACTGCGTCAGTGGGGGCGCTGCACCCTCACTGACGCCCCTCGCAATATGCAAATGCATAATATTGCCTACTTTTGATGTTTAACGTTAATTATTATTACTATTGTTACTATAGTACTATAGAATATATTACAATTGTTCACAATAATGTAGATTTGTATCTTTTGCACAAAAACATTGAAACTATTTCAATGGACGTCTCCCCAGATGGATGTGTCTTAACAGACAGATATATGGTGTGTCAAGTTATTTGGTAGCTACTATTCATCTAAATCAATAATGTATATGTTTCATATCCATCCATCCATCCTCATCCGCTTATCCGGAGTCTGGTCGCAGCTCCAGCAGGGGACCCCAAACTTCCCTTTCCCTAGCCGCATTATTAACCAGTTCTGACTGGGGGATCTCGAGGCGTTCCCCCGCCAGTGTGGAGACATAATCTCTCCACCTAGTCCTGGGTCTTCCCCGAGGCCTCCTCCTAGCCAGACGTGCCTGCAACACCTCCCAAGGGAGGCGCCCAGGGAGCATCCTTACCATAAGCCCTAACCACCTCAACTGGCCCCTTTCCACGCTAAGGAGCAATGTATCTACTCAGAGTTCCTCACCGGATGTCTTGGCTTCTCACCCTATCCCGGAACACCTACTTCTTCAGTCGGACGGCTTCCCTGACCTTAAGACTACAGCTCTCTGCTGAAGCTTCAGCAATTGAAGCATTGAACATTGCCCACTCAGGTTCAATGTCCCCAACCTCTACAGGGATGCCAGACAATGTTCGTCCAATCACATGCACAGTATTTTTTTTAATGTGGAGGTGTGAGTTGAAGATCTCTCGAACCGGGGCCTCTATCAAACATTGCCAGTTCACCTGTACTACCCGTTTGGGCTTACCAGGTCTGTCCAGAGTCTTCCCCACCCCTTGACCCAACTCACCACCAGATAGATGGTGATCAGTTGACAGCTCTGCCCCTCTTTACCCAAGTGTCCAAAACGAACGGCTTCAGATCAGATGTCAGAGAGGCTCTTTGACAGGTTGGTTCAATCAGCCTACCCTAAGTTCATAGTACCAACAAAATGATAAAAGGCAACTAGTAACTAGTAACCAACACATAACTAATATAAATAAAATTACAGTGGAGCCATCCAGCCTCTTCTGGCCGTCTGTAAAGGAGTCACACTCTGACTCTTCCCCCTGGCCGATGACAGGCCACCTCATTTGGCCAATCACAGCAATATCTGCCATGGCTTGCCATGCGGTCCTATTTCCGTATTATTTCCACATAAGATGTAATCTTGAGAGTAATAATACATCTGTCATATAGCAAGAGCCATAAAACTCAAACGATGACCGTGTTGCTCAAGTAATCACCCGATAACCGCCTTCATTTAGTAGCCTAGTCACAAATGTCTTTAGTGGAGACAAGATTCCAAGTACATCTTACCAACCAAGGTAATAGCAAAATACAGTGGGAAGCATCATATGTACATACAAATATGCTCCATGAGTCTAGGTAGAAAACCATTTTGCATTATATTGTATCAGTTTGTATTATTAAAGACTCCATTGAAGGTGTGATGTGATGAAAACACTTACAGAGCTCTGTTGGAGGCTTTGACCACTGGCAGCAGCCTCAGAAGACCCTCCTCTGAAGGACAATATTTCTTCAGGTCAAACACGTCCAGATCCTCCTCTGATGACAGTAAGATGAAGACCAAAGCAGACCACTGACCAGGAGAGAGCTTTGTCTTGTTGATCCTTCCTGATCTCAGGAACTGTTGGATCTGTTCCACTAGAGAACGGTCCTTCAGCTCATTCAGACAGTGAACCAGACTTATGCTTCTCTCTGGAGAGATCATCTCATCATTGAGCTTCTCCTTGATGTATTTGACTGTTTCTTCATTGGCATGTGAGCTATATACTGGTTGTGTCAGCAGGCCTCTAAGGAGATTCTGATTGGTCTCCAGTGAGAGGCCCAGGAGGAAGCGAAGGAACAAGTCCAGGTGTCCATTCTCACTCTGTAAGGTCTTGTCCACAGCACTCTGGAGGAAGGCCTTTAGAGGAGATTCTGATGATTTGAATAGTAATAAATTAAGGCATGACTTTAGGAATGTTTGTGTTCCTGACAGTTGATTGACACCAGTGTTGACTAATGAGAGAAAGACACAAAGAGCAGCCAAAAACTCCTGAATGCTCAGATGGACAAAGCAGAAGACCTTGTCCTGGTACAGACCACGCTCCTCTCTAAAGATCTGTGTGAACACTCCTGAGTACACTGAGGCTGCTGTGAGGTCAATGCCACACTC
>JAODUH010061795.1:0-17531 GCA_027564835.1 Typhlichthys subterraneus | reverse complement strand
ACTACTTGATCAATTAGTAGCTTCGCTACTGAAAAGCTATTTGATTCAGAAAACAGTGCCGCTACCGCCACGCTACTCATAATTGTAGTTTAACTAGTAGCGTCGCTACTTGTAGTGACGCTACTGCCCAACACTGCTGATAAGAATATATGATTCCACAAATCTAGCCACTGCAGCTCTTTTGAGTGGTCTGTTCTAGTTGTGTTGCCGAAGCAGCATGAAGTAGTAATATTTTAGTTGTAGTAGCAATTGTTTGAAATAATTGCTCCAAATGTACATTTGGACATTAGGGTATTGGTGTATTGACAATCTTGTGTTGGCAAATCCAGTTTTCTGTCCACAGCAGTATATAACGGTCGTCAAATTGGGCTAACTTCTAAATCGAATAAATTTTTTCTTAACTAGTTTTTTTGTTTTACTCTAATTATCCAGCTCATCTAGGTTAATTTGTTTTGTAAGACCATAAAGATCCAGATAGAAAAACAGATTACATTTTTCACTGAAGGCTCAGACAGTACATCGTTAGGACATTATCAAGAATCTGTCTTGTTTCAACATATGCTGATCTGTTCAATCAGAGAAGGGAGAGAGAGTGTCAAGGGGAACTGAAGATTAGCCTTCTAACTCTAAAGTGGATGGGCTACTGCTTCAAAACCTTTGCATCAGACATCATCATTATGGCTTACTGTGTGCCTTATGTGTAGCCTGGTGTAACCAGACACAACATTTACTTTGTGAATAGGGTCTGGACACGCTCCGTTAGTGATTGTTTCCAGTCATTGCATCCTAATGGGTGTAGGCCTCAGGTTCATTCTGAAACTATTGGAGCAGCTTTTACCCAATTCAATTGTTGCTAACTCACTAAATCTAGCTTTAATACTGCTGCCATTGTTCAAACTACATTTCAAAACACACTTGAGTTCAACTTTCTTGCACTTATCCACACCCACTGGTTTGTCCACCATCCATAGTGGCTATTGAGTTCAGACTATAATCTTAGAAAACAATGTAGCTGAGCGCAATTTTACCTGGCCCCGATTGTAAAATGAAAAATCTAGTTGTCTGAAGGGACCTTCAAGGCTAACCTTAAGGAAAATATCCTCTCTGAATAGTTTTACGTATTTTTTCCCTCATCCTTTGCTCACAGTGATTTGGATTATGAACAATAAACTGACCTCTTACACTGTCAAATAGCCAATCAAGTTGGGCTATGTTAAAAGTGCAACACTTACTGTTGCACTTTCAATCATCTCAAAGGATGGTCTAAAATAGAATTCTGATATCCATGGACTTAAAAAAAAAAGAAACACTGAAAGTTATGCGAAGTTGGCGGTTAATTCTATTTAGATAGCTTTTACTTGAGCAATGTTGTAGCTTTTAAAATAATTTAAAAGCAATTAAAAGAATGCGTTCATTTAACGTGAGTTTTGTCTTTTAGTAGAAAACGTGTATGAACCGGATATTTGGCGCTGAACATAAATGTGGTATCACTTGTTTAGGCCTATTTCATACAATCTAAATGGCACATATACAGAAGTTCTGGTAAGGCTTCTGCTTGGTAATCAAGAGTGCATTCAGAATATCCTCAAGAGCTCATACTCAAGAGCTGTTGCCTTCCTTTCAACATTCAACACATGCACATTAGTTTCCTTTCTTGCATTCACATTCAACCATTAGTGTGTAAAGAAGCACTCCCTCTTGTTTATCTGCATCTACCTTATTGATCTGTAGCCCGTTGTACTTAAATGCAAAGTCTCCACAATGAGAGAAAACATATTTCTTTATATACCCTGTGGGCACAACTATTCATTACCTAGTGAAATATTTTAAAACCTATTTCTACTATTGTAAATATTTTGTGCACATTTCATCACATTTATCAACCAATCATTATATAATTTAACTTTATTTGTTATGTGGGAGATAATCTCACAGTACAACTACAATTAAAAAAAAAAAAAAAAAACATTTCTGTTAAGTCAATGCTCAAATTGTTGAATAAATAAATGTAGTGTGTTTTGTATTTGTTGAACAATAAAAATATTTAAAAGTTATTTAAGCTAATTATCCAAAGGAACCATCCACTAACTGGATTTTTCACTCTTTCTTTCATGTCCATTTGCTCTACGGGTACATGTGAAAACAGGTAAGCAGAACACATTTAATATGTGTATTTTTATTAATATATTATGTCTAGCCTTTTCTAATTAGTTTTTTCTTAAAATGTCATTATATTTCCTCTAGGGGGCAACATAAACTTAGTTACGTGTTCATTGGTTGTGGGCTTAATGTAGCACCAGACAGTGCTTTGCCATGTCAACAAGCTGCAACTATCTTGTGGATTACAGCTAGCTCTACAAGCATTCTTGATTTTACTTTGATTATTTACAGATGTGCACAATTAGAGACATCCTGTACATGCCAAACTAATGTCTGCAGGTTCATTAATTAGCTTGAGTTGTTTTGATTGTGCCAGTGGCCTTAATGGCACTCTCTGGTCATGGCTTAGTGGTTTTGAACCACAGACGTGGTTCTTTTAACTCTATATTGGTATCTACATGCAGTCCTTGTGGAACTGGAAAAACATGTTTGCTGTCCTTCAGTTGTCGACCATTTCTCCTTTCCCTGCCCCCCCCCCTTCCTTCCTCCACCCCACCCCGCTACACTCCATCGTAAAAGCTTTTCTGAATGCTCAGGTTGTTATGACGACTTGAGTGCAGCGCTCTGTTATACATATTGTGCATGAGGAAGCTCTCTCTCCTGCAGATCTCTTTTCAAGTGTAATTGTATGGTATGTGTGTATGTATAGATGTTTTGAGGATGCTATGGAAGAGTAATGCAAATAGTTAACCATATATGCTGTGTGTGTGTATATGTGTGTGTGTGTATATATACACACACACACACACACACACAATCTCTGAAAAAAAGTAAACCAACAAAGATATCAGTACTGTTCAAGACGTACCTAATAAAAACAAATACATACATAATATTTAATATCAAACTACATTTTATAATACAATATTTTTTATGACATTTATAATAATAAACTTAAACATTTAAGCAGAAGTAAAAAAGTCTTAACATTTTATTTTTTTTAAAGTCTGCTTCGCACTTTGATGTGTGGCAGTGTTCGCAACAGAGTCTTTTTTTTCTACTGTAGTTGTAGGCTATGTAGGGAAGGGTATTGGGAACGTACTGTATCTTGATTGACTTTTGTGAAGGAAGCATTGTGTACTGATGCTGATAGGTAGGTTTCTAAGGATTTGTTAGCCTGCATATATACCCTTCATGTCATGGAGTCATGGTGTAGGTGGTGTTATCGCATGCTTCAGCGCTTTTTAAAACACACTGGCTCACTGGTGTGTGCAGACCCCTCTTACTTCACTATTTGCATGAGCCAATACAAAAGACTTAAGATAATATTAAACATGTTTGATTTTGTCGGAACATCAAGATGAGAAAAAGACCAACATAAACAGCTCCGATTGCCACCTTAAACCAAACGATCGAGATGACGGGAGCGCGCTACAACTTTAGCGAGACCCTCGTGATTTTATTCCGACATTTGAAATTTGTCTGCAACAGTGAAATCACTTGAAAGTCGGTGTAAGGCCGGCATAAGTTGTATGAAAACGAACCACCAGCAAAGCTATATTTACTAATGCTGGCCCCACACTACAGGATTTTAGCCTGATTTTAGGTCCGATTTGCCCCTCCCGACAATCGCAGGGGGCGAGGCTGGTCGGAACCGATCTGCACAAATTATCATGTTGTGTGATGCGTTTACAGACCGATTATCATCGTTGCCGACTGCTCGGAGGCTCCCAAAATTCTAATCGTAAATATCAAACATTTTTATACAGTATTTACGATTTTAATATTTAAAATCCTGTAGTGTGAAAGGTATAGCGATGGGAACCCCAGAATTATCTTGCAATGAAACGTGAACTGACTGGGAGTCACAACAACGTCGCCATAGATACTAGCAACCATGTAGGGTAACGTAGCTTCTGTGGCTGTAGCCTACCTTCCAGATCGCGCTGCAAAATTAAATAAACAAGTCATGGTTTTTCAGCCATGTCTTGATTTTCCTCCAAACTTCCTCTTAGATTTGTTTCTCTGTGCAAAATATGTAGCGCAAACTGTGTATTGACTGCATGATTGACAGTCCACCTCCCTGTTTGTTTTACTAACGTTTGATACACTAGATTCTGTGATATCTTGTGATGTCCCTGGATTCGCCACTCTGAAATCGTTTGGGATAATCTCCAAGTGTGTGGTCCTGCAACCTGACTGAATCGTCTAGCGTGTGTTTATGTAGGATTCAAATATTAAAAAAAATTTAAATCTTTCGTTATGTCTGTGGTACCCAACGTTTTTTAAATCCTGTAGCGTGGGGCCAGCTTTAGGACAATATTATCAGTAGTTGTCCTACTCATATAACTATATTCAACTGGATGGTGAGCACCTTATATCCAACTATTAGAAGACTGAAACAACGTGAATTTGACAGGGAAGTGGCCAAATAACACAATCTCTCAGCCACTGTTACCAGCAGACAGGTGCCACTTTTGTCAGACATGGATGTGCAAGAAGGGACTTGTTTGGGGCACAAATCAGCGCATGTATAGTGACCAGCGCCACTGCTGGGCACACAGCATGCCATGGCTATGGAATAGAGGAAAGCATGGCCAGGCATCAATGCACTGAGCAGGTCCAAGGATCAAGTCTCTGTGTTGTCTCTGCTGCTGACTTCACTGCTAGGCATCCATGTAGACCTCAAGCCCCCTCTTATTCTCTGGGCTGCAGATCACACACACTACCTTTTAAAAGGAAAGACCCTTTTTTTATGATTGGGTTGAAATAAAAACATTGTATTTGAATATAGACCAATATTTTATATTCCTGCTTGTGTCATGGGTGGGTAATGTTTTTGTAGCAGTGGAGCCTTGTGCTACTGTATGCAAGTGTTTTGAACAGAATTACTTGTTTGAAGTCATTGTGAAGTGAATGTTAAATTAATTGAATTATACTCACACTGCCCTGATAATACAAGTAAACGGTGGTGGTTAATTAGTCTTGGAAAAATGTCTTATAGAAATATGACAGTTGACATTATAATTGTAGTACTTTAGTGGGGACACACACACACAGCATCATAGTGAAAATGTATCTACAATAGTTTGTAGTGTTTACTGAACAAATGTATTTGATTCTACAAGATATATCAAATGTGTCTGTTTTACATACAGAGCAGATTACCACAGCCATTTTATAATTGGTAAAACAATAAAAATAATTTTAGCCTGCACAATGTGTGAGGTCTGGCATTAATATGCCCTGCTGCTGAAGTCTAGAGAATCCAAAGGTTTAATAAGCAGCAGGCCTTGTTATACAAGGCCTCTAGCTTACTCCTTGTGATAACGGCCTCCTGGGGGCTGCTAACTTTCCAGGCTGTGCAGCCACTAACACTGTTCCCTCAAAAGGGTTATCCATGATGTCAATTGACAGTGTGGTGTGCTTGATCCTTCCAGCAACCCAAGGCTGACACCCTGTTATGCTATCTCCTAGATGCAGTACTCTAAGTTTCCCCGGGAAACTTACCATTGGTCAATCCCCCACTTAATCATACTTATTTTAACATAAATGATCCTCCATAACTCAGAGATGAATACCAAAGTAGTTAATCAGTATAATGGTTCTTCGGGGCTACTTTATACACAGCTCGGAAAATGCAGCTATCAAGCAGTCCACCAAGTGCATAAACGTAGAGATGTATACAAGCAACCCCCTTCACACTTTATTTCAATGGAAATTGTTTCAGAGCTGTGGGACAGAAATGAAAGCCTATCAATTGGAAACAGGTGTGTGCAGTGGCAGTACTTCAAACAGTCCACTATTCCCCAGAGTTATTACCACCTCAGTGTTAACACGTTTAAAGTTGGCATTTGTAAATGTACCAAGTAGACCAAAATAATGTCACTTGTAAGTATTGTCAACAGAAAGCATGAAACAGATCTATACTGTAGGCCTACACTAAGCAAGCATAGGCAAAACAAGTTAAGAAAATGTACTGTATACGGTACACTCTATAAATCACATTGTGCATCACATGAGGTTTAGAGTCCTTGAATATATAGATTGTCATATTCAGTCTGGTTCCCTGTCCTAACTAATGACCAAAGTTCCAGTCATGACCCATATTATTTAATTTATTTCTTCTGGGCAATACTATGTTTGTCTTCCAGTCCTTTTGTTTACCTCGCCTTTTGAAATCCCAGTTAAGAAAGTATGGGCTTTGAAAAGTGCTATATCTTGGCATTCAGCAACTTGCTGATCATAAGGAAAAGACCAATGAGACGTAAAGGCAGAGGGAGGGTCTTCTTTGGACATCATTTATTTATAGCCACAATAGTAAATACAGAAATGCCTTTAATAATGTGTGTTAATATTGCAATATACATTATGATTTGATAATACTTCAATTAGGGATGTCTCACTGAAGAAAATGTACATGCGGTGATTTAGGTTGGCCCAATAGCGCGGTCTGCAGTATTTTTTTTTTTTTGTTTGTTTTGAATGGTCAAGTTTGTGGCGGAGAGCTTACGAAATAGTGTGATTCTGGGGCGTTTATCAAGGCAATGTGATCTCGGTCCGTGGTGAGACAATTGTGCAACAGAATAGGCTTTCTAATAGTTTAGTACTGGTGTTCTGACTGTAAGTAGGCGATTACGTGTAACTTTGTCCGGTAGATGTTTGGCCAAAATATCAGCTGGAAAATATGACTAATTATAAGCATATTAAATAGCGCAAGATCAAAAGCCTATGGCACGCCAAACATAGCCTACACCGCCTGGATTTAAGTATCATGTAGACAGAATGAAGTGATGGCACAGTAGGCTGTTTTCGGTTGAACAACCCAAATGGTTAGGGGACAACATATTCCGTTTTCTTTCCCACACAAAATACAGACATGCCCCAAAAGAATCACTTGAGTGTGTGTGCACTCCATGGTGCGCTTCCCAGACGATATGACTAAACTGTAGTAAAGTGCTGTAAAGCATAACGTCGGAGTGTCGTAAATACAAACACTCCCAAAAGCTACAACCGGCTAATACGGGGCTGCAAGAATATCTGCTTTATTTTTATGTTTGCATTTTGATTTGGTTAATTCACGGTCACAGATTTTGACTTAACCAATATTCTCCCTCAGTCCCCTAGCAGTTTAGCCTTGTTGGTTTTTGCATGGCCTAGAATTGAATATTTACCCTGATGCAATTCCCTGCAGAACCTGTATTTTGATTAGCGATCCAAGGCCTCCTTAAGGCAGTACCAAAGCAATCAATATCTTCTCATATAAGGATAAATGGAGCATGTTGTTCGGATTAATTTACTAAAACTAAATTTAAAATGAATCCCACCCCCCTTTGCATTTTTACCTTTGTGTTGCTCTGAATACAAGGGAATTGGACTGCTCAGCGGTGTCAGTAGCATGTTAAATTGTGTTAGCATAATGGATGACAATGAGAAGGATTCCATGGCTACATTAGATTTCTCAGCCTTGTGTCCCAGCCAGGCAGCGATGTCAGCTTGCCTCCCAGTTAGACAGAACTCTGATGCGATTAGCTAGGCCTCATTGCTCCCTCTCGTTACTCCTACTTATTTACCATTAGCCAGGTGAAATATAGGCTGCGGTTTTTAGGACACACTAGATTTAGCCATGGTGAAGTATTGAAGGCATTACTATTCTCTGTAGTTTGCTCCAGCAGATAAACAATATAAAGTCTAGCAGAACAAAGTAACTGAAGCCGTTATTAATTTTCAAATTGACTGCTTTACATGTGAAAGGACTAGTGTTAAAGGTGGAGTCGGCAATTGTAAGCTAACTTTATATCAAATTTTGCGACTATCTTTCCTCAGTCTTTTTTGTGCACTCTGAGAAAATAATCTGGTGTTACTACAGGCTTTGTAAATGGGAACAAAGTGGTACACAACACTGTGCTCAAGCACACCTAAATTGCATTTTAGCGCTGCTAAAATAATAAAAAATAATTATTTTCTGAAATATTTTTAAACAATTTTTTAGCTCAAACATTAGATTTTCGAACTTGGCTTGCCTGTTAGTGATTGGACAAACATACAGGTATAAACACGTCCTATTCATTGTTATACGGTGAAATGAGTGATATAGCAGGCACTCAGTGTATTCTCGTTTTGGCCCCCCCTAAATGTTTGATCTTAGAAACTCTCCTGTGGACTAGGGCTGGGGGATATGGACCAAAAATAATATCCCAATATAATTCTGTTTAATACCGATACACAATATATATCGGTATTTTCTATAAAGTGGGCATTAATTGAAATGTGAGCTTTCTCTGGTGTCTCCACCCCTTTGACTCTCTGAACGCAGAGTGCAGGCATGGAGGGAGAGACGAACAAATCGAAAAAGTAATGAATAAATGCATAATATAACTATATCGATATAAACGATATCTCTTTTGAAAAAATTCCGATATACCAATATATATACCGGTATATCGCCCAGCCCTACTGTGGATGCATATTGCCCCACTATAATTCCAGTGTCTGTGCACCTTTTCTGGGCACTGTTCTTATTGTTTTATGGCGATGAAGGGTGATCGGCCAATCAGTCTGAACTAAAGCCGGCTATGTTTACACAGATGCGACACACATAACTTAATCACAGGTTAGGGTTGGTGTAAAAACCTAAAAACCGATATAGCCTACACTGAAATGCTGATTTTCTTTTTTTTTTATCAGAACTCCCACGAATGTGTCTCCTTGTTTCTTGTGTTGTTGGTGGGCATGTACGGGGTTGGATTTGTTCTAACTACATTTTTTTTTAGACAGGATGCACCAGCAAAACTCTGATTAACTAGCAGTTAATAAATTGGATAAATAATGACACCGTATTCCTTGGGGGTGTGGAAATTTGGCTTCCCTGCCTCCTAAGGATTAACAAGACCTAAACAAGCCCAAAAATCTACAGGATTGCAAAGAAGTATTGTTTTTTTTTGTGTCCTCTTGCCTGCGGATGGCCTTTAATTATTTTCATTGAGAGCAGAATCAGAGATTAAGTATTCCTGGGTGAGTAGATTTTCTTAAGGTTCACACAACCGCACGTGCACTTTCTGCTTCATCTCCCAAGATTTTCTCGGGGCCTCCCCTTGCACCTCTCCACAGCATCAGCATGCTGCTGTAGCGCAGAGAGAAAGTGCTGATGCAGTCCAACTGGTCTCTTTAATTTGTGATGAGTGTGGGAGAGCGGGACCCTAGGGGACCCGCGGAGAGCCTTGTGGTAAGGTTGTACTGCTGCTCTGTCGCCCTAGCCAGCTGTAGTCTGCACCTGCCAAGTCAGTGCTTCCTTCCCCTGGGTCAACATTTATGGGACGAAAGCGCCATTTATAAAGTTGGAGTTTACCTCTAAATTAACAAATTGGGTTTTTGGTTTACACAACATGTTGAGCCTATCTACTCTGTTGCAGTTAATATTGTCAACGTCATCTTTTGTGATTGCTCTTTAGCCTGGTTCTATAGCAACTAGGGCTGGCTGGGTTCCATTCACATTTGAACCGGTATCCAACGGTAGGCTATCATTTTTATACTTTATTCTCTCTGTAATAACAAACAAAAGGTCATATCTTGCCCAAACTGGCATGTGCTATTTCTGTATACTGTATGAGTGCATGTGCGAGTGCCAATGCTGAATTTGGATCATTTTTCATGCAAAACCTATTTCACAAGTGGGAGGTTGGTGTAATTTAGATATGTGCTTTATATGCCTTGAACATTAAAATAAGACTACTTCAAACTCGTGATTTAGACATTGGATATTTCCTCCATTGCAAAAATACCTGATGGGCTAATTTCGCTGTTTTGTTACAGAATGATTGGATGGTTGGTTAAGACCAGAAAGCTCAGGCATAGAAAGCGAATCAGAGATTTAGTAGGCGTGGCTCTTCACGGAATGTGTGTGTGTGTGTGTGTATGTCAAACTCAACAGAGATGACAGCGCTAGAGAGAACTAGTTAGTGTTTCTATTTTAATTCAAACATTTTGGTCTGAGATATACTTGCCAAACAGAAAGTCTACCCGCATTTGACCATGGTGGGTGTTCATTTCGGACCCTGCCTGTAATTTTTCCATATTATTCAAAGCCTGCAATTTGGCAAAGGGTATCTTTGGTGAATATGGCCAAACTGCGTTTTGAGAGAGCAGTGTAGGTGTGCAGATCAAATGGGGCATTAAGGGGGAGAAGTATTAAGTGTACCCTTCAAGTGATTTAAACAGACTAATTAATAGGTAGGACTTGTGAGGAGAGCTTGGTGCATGAAAGTGTTAGCCAGGAGTGCTGAGGATTAGGGTGTGCATTTTAATTAAAAGGAGGGTTTTCAAATGCATCCTCCAGAGATAGCTCAGCTCATCTATAAAGATGCTTTGGAATTGTACTGGTATCTTGAATAACTCATGACCTCTCTTTATCAATGGTTTCCATCTCCCCTTCCCATATTTGTTTTTAGCACAGCACATTTTTCACAGGCAAAACAACCAAAAAACAACCAATCAAGGGCCGTTATTCAGATTCCAGTACACGTCACTAAAGCCCCTCAACTATTTATCATTGTCTGTAGTTGGTAACACCTACTATTCACATGTTCTATACTTGTATGTATTGCATATACTTGTATATTATACTTGTACTGTATTTTCCCATGCAGGCCCACAGGCTAGGGCACTTGGCTTTTGGTGAGGCCAAGCTGCAATGTAATTTGTTTATTGCATACCACCCTGGGTCAGTGGGGAATGCCTGACACTCCTTTGTCTCTCATCCAAGGAGCATCTCCTCTATGGAGCATCTACTGTATGCTTGTCATTCTGACCACACCACCCCCTGTTTGCTCCCTTTAAGCATTAAGTAGTCATCCATCTAATATCTCCCTCTTGACTATCCCACTGACTTACTGTTTGACAATATATTCTGGCAATCCTTCATGCTGATGCACTTTGTAGGACCATCAGTGCAATACATAAAAGGCAATGTGGCCTTTTGAGAATGATCCAGTTGTTTAATGCATGTCTCACTTGCACTTCAAAATGCATTTTGTTGCATTGTTACCGACTGTCACAAACCGATTGCGTCTTATTGGCAGCATTATGCTAGAGAGAGTGCAGTGGATCAGCTGTTAACCTCGTTTAAAACCGTTTCTATACTTTTGGGCTATGCCCTAATCTTATGGCATTGTTATTGAGTTAAAGTGAATGGCACACTGTAGTAATGTACATGTATACGTGGAATTACAACAGATCATTAACTTCACCGGGGCATTGCCAGGTGAAGGCATTACATTCTGTTGAGCTGTATTCCTGTTACAATGCCAAAGAATGCACCAACACTTCTGGTGCACGTTGCATGCAATTAAAATGGTTCTAATTCCTCTGAAATGGAAGCCTTCATTAGAGACCTGCAGAATTCATTACTCTACCGCAAGCCCTGCAGCCATTGCCAGGATTAGTTGACTCCTAATGGCAAACGAGAGCATCAACCTCGGATGAGGCCAGAGGCAGTGCACTGCAGCCTGCAGGCCAGCAAAGAGCAGTGCTTGTTGCCAGGCAACAGTTTACAGTTGGAGGGAGGGCTACAAGCAGTATCCTCCACTGCTGCCTGTCCTTCGTCATAGTCACATCAGCATTAGGCCTGCCATTTATTTATCTGGCCTTGGCTCTCCTATAGCTGCACTGATTTGATACTGCACAAATCTGAGCTTTTATTCCACGAAAACATCACCTTGGGTGAGATTTATAGCAATTGATGAGTGTTTAAATTGTCTTGACTACAGTAATGCCTCTGTGCAAGATTCCTGATACTGTCTGGATATTTTGTTAAGGTGCATGGCATGACTTTCAGAACATGCAGCAATGTATGTACATAGTTGTATGTTTTTGACTGACCCCTAGTGGCAGAAATCATTACTCATATTATATTTTGATACATTTTAATTTAATAATTCCAATTTTTACATTTTTAACATTTTAATATATTTACAGAAATTAAAGACAATGTGGTTTATATTGTAGCATATCAAAATGACTATTGAAATAAATTAATAATGGATCTGTCTCATCTGCATCACTGTGTTTTGGAAACACATGTCTTTGGCGGGGCCCTATTTGTTTCCTTAACAGCTAATCTGCAAAGTTAATGCCTTTCTGGCCACTGAGAAGGAGGTCCTTGTTCCATAGCTGCCTGGAAATCTTTGTGACCACTGTCTGTCCCCAGACTCCTGCACTCATTAACATACAGCTGTCCCAGAGGATGTGGTGAGATGGTGCAGAAAGACAGGGTACTCCCTTTTCCCCGGAATCACCTCACAGTCCTACAGGCACAGCAGATGGGCAATAGGGCTTAAACCATTAGGCACATGGCGACTGTTGCGGGGCTGTCTATTGTGGCGTTAAGGTCCTCTCAAGGAGGAGTGGGGTCAAGGCTGACTTGAAGCCACCATTCCTCAACATCGCTAATGAAAGCTTTTGGACCTGTCAAGGATAGTGATCCTTAACGCAGTGCAGGGCTAAATTAAAGGAGGTTAAAGGGCCGGGAGGTTTTGATCGACCCTCTCAACGGCCCACAGCTCAATCGATGAGCTTTGTACGCAAGCGTTGTGGCTTTTAATGAAAATATATCTATTCCTCATCGTTTAAGAACCAAAGGCATTGCTTTGTTTTATAACACGGAAGATACTATTGTACTACAAAACTGTACCTACTACCTCACCAGAATTAAACTTAGTTTGGTGCAATTTACTTTTTTCTCTTTTACTAAAATATTTTCGACCCAGTCAACAATAACAATGGGATCACATCTGTGAAACCGCTGCAAAGCGTGCACCCTGGCATATGTTGAGTCTAAATGAACCTTGTAAACACCTAACCCCATGTCTGTATCCCAGGAGAAAGGATGAGGAAGAGAGGGGCTATGGAGCTGGGTATGACAACCTGGTAGCTGTGCTGGGACTATTCTCTGCTTTACCCGAGAAGGGCTGGCCCCCTGAGGCAACTTCCACTGGGTTTGAAATGCAGCCTAAGATCCCCTAAGTAGGCAGTCTGGTTTCTTAGCAGAAAGCCTCTAAATGCCCCCATGGAAAAAGCTGTTGTGGTGTGAGAGCAAGACACTCTGTCTACTGAGGAATGCCTATTTTTGGGAAGTCGCTCCAATCTCACGGCCGTGTTCCAGTCTACTTTTCATGATCATTTCAGCAAATGGCTATTGAGACACAGAGTGACCCTTCACTTCCATTGAAGGTGTAAAGAGGAAAAGAAGCTTACTGTCATGGAGCCCATAAGTGGTACAAATTGACCTTCAGCACAAAGGTCAAGTGAAAATGTAAAGTACATAAGTCTGCCCCAGTGTTCCTGTTTTAACAACTCTTTGTCTGGTCTATATGAATATAAGCACAAAGTAATTACATTGATTTAAAAAACTTTTTTTTTTACTTAATCACCTTGCTGGCCCAAGGTCAGAACTTTGCAAACTCCATAATGGCAATAATAATTATAATATATTATAATATAATTATATGGGCATGTGTTGTCTTCACAATGAGATGCCAAATACTGCTACACAGACAGCCAACCCTTGCTTGTTGACTTCAAACATTTTATAATTAACAAGTATAGTCTTTCTCATTGTTTGACACAGACCATTCGGGTGTGGGAGAGGTGGCGCATAGCAAATCACTAGGAAAAGTACTTTTCTGCCAGGCTCTGTACTCTCAAAGTACATACTGTAGGCCAGGGCTATAACAATCATTCATTAGAATCAGGTGTGTTTGAGCAGGGAGACATCTAAAACATGCAGGCCAGCGGCCCTCCAGGACTGGAATTGAATAGCCCTTCTGTAGGCAAACCTAATAGAGCCTGTAGAAGATACTAAAAATTCAAAGGAGGATCGACAAGTTGAAACAAACATTTGAATAGATAATGTTAATGGGTTTGCATCGCCTCCTACTCGCTCCTAAGTACGGGAGGTGTGTGTGTGTGTATGTAGGAGTGCTTGTGTTCTACAGCCCTCTTAAGAGTAGCAATTGTGTACACAAGGGACGAGAGCTGTTTGAGTTGGTAGGCGGGGTGCTAGAAAGGTCTGCTACTATGCCTGGATGAAAGCGCAGGCATGCTTACAGTGGATACATATCCCTCTATTCCCAATAGGGCAACCATTTAGACGGGTTGAGGTCATGTAACCAACCCCCTGTAAGTATTCACAAGCTCATAACTTTCTATATCAGCCCACCTCCATGTTTTAGTAATGATGGGCAGATTGCTGTGCTAAATAATACAAGTGGCAGCTAAAGCCGGCCCTTCAAGGCAACCTGTGGGACTGAAATGAACTATGAGTCCTGCTGCCGAACAAGTCCTCTTCTTACAATAGCCCGAGGAAGTCATAACAGACTTTGTCAAAGTATTTGTCTTGTGTCATTGTCTTTAAACCGCTCCATTAAAAGTTCACAGTAGCAGGCATGCCAAAGATATCCATTGTGGTTGTATCACTCTTGCGTAATGGAAAGGGGAATTACTAAGAAATGAAAGACGGACAATGTATTCGTTGTCACTACCTTTTTCTTTTTTCATTAGACGAACCTCATATCGTTGACCTAGACCACACAGGCATTTGAGATTCCCTTTCAGCAGCGGCTCTGCACTTCCTGTGTTCCCTATGTCTTGAGGTCCCCAGCATGAGATGTAGCTCATCAGAGACCACATGCAGAGATCCATTCAGCCAGACAGATTTCTTACCTTAGGGAACGGTGGATGCTTTGCACTATATGGTGGTGGTCTCAGACATCAGCTCTGCTCAACTGCTGTTTGTTGGATGCAACTGCAGTTGTTTGACGATAAAGCTCTTGTGAAATGGAGTTTTGAAAAAGTGTTGTTTTTTTTTTTTAGGGATCCAAACAGTGAAGATGCATAACCCTATCATAATTATTCATTTAGTTTTTTTAATCAGTTTTTCTGCAATTTGTTCTATCTTGCCCACTTCTGCCTTCTAACATTTAATTAAATTTTGCAGGTTGACAAGTAGGGGTGTTGAAATTGTTTCAACGATGCATCGCGATGCGGACGTAGACTATTCTGCATCGATGCAGTGACAGACCATAATCGATTATAGCCTAGCCTACTGACTACTGCATTGATTTTCCGTTGCTGCAGTGTTTCCCCAATGTATGCAATAGCTGTGCTACTAACGAGAAGTGGAAAAGAGTACTCAGTCTCTTTATCACTCTATAAACATTCTTATTTAGCGCTACGGACTGCGCTTCATATCCAGGTTAATTCACGCACGCGTTCTAGTAGATGTAAATATGACGCAAGTAACGCTGATAGTGGATTCATTATTCGCCGAAGAGAAAACAGTTCTGCAACTTCACGTGAGCAAGGGAACAAAATGCTTGTGAAATAAACTTTACTGAAAATCATGCTAGCATTAACAGCTAATCTTGCCACTAGCATTTCTTACCCTTATTACTCTTTATTTAGTCTAAGAGCAGACATCCAAACCTGCTGGAAATCATTTCCGGGAGTCTTTGTCGTCCATCCGCGATCGTAACTGCATCCTCCACCCCCCATCCCTTCCCGAGGCAAAGTATTTGTGTGTCCAGTGCGACGAAGTAGTACTGTAACCTACTGTATAGCTCTGTAATTGGCTCTGCAGTTATGGTATCAACACTATAGAAAAGGTCAAGGCTAGTAATAATTTCTGCCCATTTCTCCTTTCTCCTGCAATACTAGAACTACAGACTACACACAGCCCATTCAACATTAGTGTGAATTCTTAATAAAAGACAATGATTTTTTACATTTTTCAAAATTAAAACATTTCCAACCAGCCATATCATTTACATTAAGGTTTCTTAAAAATGCAGTATTGTCGAATTTGTATGCCCTTTTACTGTAGGCTACATTAATTTTGCAGCAGTAAGTTTGTGTGTTCCCCTATAATCTTATGTAAAAATCAACTGTAAAGCCACTTTTTAAAGCTGATATTTCAAATAAAATCGTACCTGGCAGAGCATGCCACAGATAAACAGTAAATAAAATAAAAAAGGGTGTTTGTATATCTGACTATTTGAATGTGTTCATGAAAACCATGTGCAGTAATATATAATATTGAGGATGTGATGCATCGTCTAATCGATTCGCTGGCCTGGTAATCGAATCGCAAGACCAGTGAAGATTCAAACCCCTATTGATAAGAGGCCTATGGCAAACTTGCGCACACCGGTTCCCATATCCATGCGCCCACTCCTCTAGCACCACCATCGGGTCAAAGATGCAATTTTTAATCTCTTACAACATTGACCCTGATTGTCCTACAGACATGCAACTGATGTGATATGGCATGTAATGCCTTTCAGGGGTCCTCACTGCAAGACTGTCCAAGTCATGTATAAACAATATTAATGCTATATTAGCACACCTAAATAGTTGGCGTGAAAAGATATAATGCAAATTAGATGCTTTGAGATTTAACACAGGGATGCTCTTTACATATCAGTTATATTACTTAATTTGATGGTATTTTTTTATCTTTGTATGTGTGACCAAGAAAGCTGTAATATATGGCTGTTCGGTCAATGATTAAGTGCTTCCTACATGGGGGGGGGGGGGACTTAAACTTTTTTACACCACTTACATTTGACCAGTCAAGTAGAAAGCCTTTAAAACATTTAAACATGTCCTGACATGTTCATGACTTCCTGCCCCTACACAGAATACTATGAATTACCATAGTACTTCATCCTCCAACCCACATTTCTCCACCCAGCTTAGTTGACATGCGTTTGAGGCATTTCAGATACCTTGATGTCCACGTCAAAATGGGTACAGCACACCGTTACATTGCTGTTGCAGTTCATCAGTCAATTTCACCATCAAACGCACCAAAACAAACCTTTCATGCACTGACTTTGATCTGCTTTCAAAATATGACCATTATTTATTTAGGTCTTGCTACAGTATGTGCAGCCAGACATGACAGTGGATAGGAGTTGAGTCAGCCCGTTACCATGAGCCACTTCTGTTGGTGGCCCCTCAAAGATTGCTCTATTGCTCCCTAGAAGACAAAGCAAATAAAATGGATACTTCACTTTCTAGAAACTGGACTTTGATTCAGTGTGCAAATAACACATTTCAGACATTTCCACATGGTGGTTTGTCTGGGTTTCTATAGTACTATCTAGTTACTTGAGCTAAGTGCAGAACAAAATTGTTATCTTGAGTCACATTACCATAATTGATCCAAGTCGTACTGTAAAATGTTCCACTTGCATTTTTTTTTTATTAATACAGGAGCAGTTCAGTGACAGTCAAAAATAACACATTATGCATGGTTTTCACTAGGGCTGCACGATTATGGCCAAAATGCTAATCCCAATTATTTTGATCAATAATGAGATCGCGATTATTTATCACAATTATTCATTGATTTTATGAACAATGTATTTTTATTG
>JAODUH010061794.1:7265-42105 GCA_027564835.1 Typhlichthys subterraneus | reverse complement strand
ATATATATATAGAGAGAGAGAGAGAGATAGAGAGAGAGAGAGAGAGAGAGAGAGAGAAAGAGAGAGATATTGAGAGTTATGAGTTTTCTTACTGTAATATGTAATATGTTAATGATATGCTAATAATAAGTTACAGTATATGTTAATATCACATGTTGGATAACATCTCTCTCTCTCACACTCTCTTAGAGAGAGAGTTATGAGTGTTCTTACTGTAATAGTGCTTTCTCTCTCTCTCTCTCTCTATATATATATATATAGATAGATAGATAGATAGATAGATAGATAGATCGAATATTATAATAGATCATACTTATGAGGGTTCTTATTGTAATATTGATTTCTCTCTCTCTCGCTCTCTCTCTTTCTATCTATCTATATATGTTATATATATAGATAGATAGATAGATAGATAGATAGATAGATAGATAGATAGATAGATAGATAGTGTAAGAGAGAGAGAGAGAGATTTTATGAGTGTTCTTACTGTAATATTGTTTTTCTCTCTCTCTCTTTTCTGGACAAACAGAGAGAGAGAGATCATGTGACAGCTACAGAGGACATCATCATCATTAGAATTCAAAGGACACTGGAGCTATTATCTGCTGTACCTCATTTGGACAGATGAGCAAAGAGGAGAGGTTAGAGCCGCTGGACATTAACAAAACACACAGGGCATCTTCCAGTGCACAACCGCACAAATGGATGGACAAATTAAATCACATGTGATTTCAAACATCTGTATACTGGCTACTGACAGGCCCACAGTACACGCACACATGCGCACGCACGCACACACACACACGCGCACCCATACACGCACACACACACACACGCCCACACACTGCAAATCCCTGTGTCTTAATGTCTCAGTAAGTATAAATAAAAGAGATGCTTTATCCTCTCTTGGGATGCTTTCCATCATAAATAACAGCTAATTCCATTAATTTATAATAATAATTCCCTCTCTCACACACACACACACACACACACACATGCACACACGTGTCTACATAAAAGCACGTGCATGTGCACATGAACACAACACCCACACCCACACACATGCACATAAATGTATTCAAACTGGCTGTAATCTGTTTGCATAAAGACATACATTATTAGTGTTTGTGTCCTTACATTTTAAGGACCAAGAAATAAAGCAATGATTCAATTATATATATTATTATATTATTGTAATATATATATTATATATATTATGGCACACATACTTGACACATAAACAATGTGCATGCAGTTACATATAAATCCTGAAAAGGCTTTTTACTATATACATATTTAAAATAAACTCAATGGTCTGTAGGATTTAGATTTAGATTTAGATAGTTATTTCATGACAAGATTCTATAAGATAATTGGTTATATCATATTTCTATTTGTACAGCTCAGTGTGCTTGTGAACTACAGCCAATTGCAATCAGCAAATTGTTGACTAATGGGAATAAGGCTGTTAAAACTCCAACCTTATCACAGTAAATCACAAATGATTTTCAGCTTTACCACAACATGCAACACTCACAGGGACTAAACAGTTGGTGCAGGTTCTTCAAATTTCCCCACAAAGGATTGAATCCAAAGAATTGTGTATTTACAATGTTGTAAAGGTACCGCTGTAGTAGGTTACTTGTAATAAACGTCAGTAATCAACACTTTTTGGCTAAACGCAGTTGCCACCAGTTTCCACGCACCATGTTACCTTTAAAGCAGCATCTAGGCAACAAACAGCGGTATGTGCTCTGTCATCTGTTAGTTGTTAAAAAATTGGTTTTCATGGACTCAGTTGCACAACAAATACCAGCAAAATATAGAAAATAAAATGTTAAACTGCAGCCCAGAGTAGTTGAATAGTAAATTATTATTATTATTATTATTATTATTATTATTATTATTATTATAAAGACACGGATGCAGATGTGGCCACACTTGACATTATTGAACAGACTGGATATAGTTGCAGGTAGTTGTTGGTTTACCCAGATGTTACCAGGAACCTGCAACATACTGTGACAAGTGTTGGGCAAGTTACTCAGGAATTGTAATACGTTACTAGTTACTTATTACTTCTTCAAAAATTAATAATGTTACTTTACTTATTACTGGGTTTTAAAAGTAATTAGTTATGTTACTAGTTACATTACTATATAACTTTCACAGTCACTACCCTGCCTCACCCCTTCCAAAACATCACAACCTGTGTAGCCATCTCATATTATAAATGAATCTTCTTTATTGGAACAATATTTAACGTTATAGGAGTCAACCATCAGTCAAAGTGGAAACATTACAGCCTCACAAACCAGATGATTGGACAGGTTGGTTCAATTAGCCTACCCTAAGTTTGCTAGGACCAGAAATATCGTTCTTGTAACGCAGTAATGCAGCATTACTTGGAGTATTAATTATAATATTATTACTGTTTTGGAAAAAGTAATTAGTTACACTACTACAGTAGTTACTGACAAAAGTTACAATATTACAGTAACTAGTTACTAGTAACAAGTTACTTCCCAACACTGACTGTAAGAGACAACACAAATACTGTACTAATCCAAACAAACTGTAGGATCCCATGGTGATGATGGTTATTCAGTGGTGTGGACATGTTGGAGAAGTTTAGGACGATTGTGAATTTGATTTAATCCGTTTTTTGTGGGCAAGATACAGAAAATGTGTGAGTATGGCCTCTGGATGAGTTTACCTTATGCTAGCGTGTGTTTGTGTGTGTGCATGTGTGCATGTGTAGGTAAGTGTATGTGTGTGTGTGTGTGTGTGTGTGCGTGTGTGTGTGCGTGTGCATGTGCGTGTGTGTGTGTATGTGTGTGTGCTGAGGCAGCACATCAAACTTCAGATAATTATATATCTAAACTGACCATATGCAAAAACAAATAAACATTATTTCAAAGGCAACATATTTAGCTGACCATGTGATGTGCCGGTGCTTTCTGAGTAAAAATAAATTTACTTCAAAGCATATTTGGCTGTAGCATATGCAGCATAGCACAGCATGACAACATTTTAAATCATGGTTTTAGAGTTCAAATTAAGCTTAAGTTATTTTACACCAAATTCATACTATACTTACAAACCCATAAATGCCTCAACCTCCTGATGGTTTAATTATCATCATCATCTTCTACTTCTTCTTCTTCATCTTCTTCTTCTTTCTCTTTTTTTATTTTTTTGCAGAGACGAGATCTCAAACAGTTTTTCCTTGCTCTTCGAGTTAGTGCGCTGGCAATGGTGGGATACGGTCTTTTGCGTGCGTGCGTGCACTCGTTTGGATAGAGTGCATTTTTAATCGGTCAATAGAAGGACATTTTGTAGTGAATTTTCTGTTGGCCTACGAATGCTTGCAGGTACAGTAGGAATGTTTGATAGATTCTGGGACGTTTATCTGTGGCAAATGGCATTTTGGCATAGTGTCTAAACGTAGAAAAATGTCGGAAAATAGTTGGCTTTATCATGTAAAATTGCTTTTCACACTTTGGATATATTATTAATAGCAATAGGCGAGGTGAGAAATTGTTTAAATTTTCCCATCTTTCTTAGTCATACTGAATAAAGTCTACAGGCTATATGTTCTAACTATTGGACATTAAAGAAGAGATAATAGCATATCACATCAAAATTACATTATAAAAAAATGCTAACGTCAACTATAGACTGCGGGTTGAAGTTATTTATTTATATATTAATTTTATTTTAAATTGTGCTGTACGGTAGGTCTAATTATTGGAGCAGTGCACTATCGTTTGAGATCAAGCGCCCTCTCCTGGTTATTTAGATGACATTTGGAAATACAGCAGGCTACTGTTTTCTTGCTCTCTCTCTCTCTCTCTCTCTCTCTCTCTCTCTCTCTCTCTCTCTCTCTCTCTCTTCAAATGTAATAATGTTCATTTTAAATAGTTCACTGTATTTTAAATAGTTCACTGCAATTGAAAGTTAAATTATCTCTTTATTTTTCAGCAAAATGGCCCTACATGTACTTTGTCCACTGCTCTGTCTGGTTCCCTTATTGGTTTCTGTAGTCCACAGTCAGGATGATCATGAAGTGTATGGGTGGTCCAAGCAGAGGCTCCCAGTGGTGCTAAATTCACACACGGAGCTGTTGAACGCCCCTCGCTTCAGAGGGCAGGAAGATAACGGAAGGCGACCAGGTCCACAGATGCTATGTGGCATAGAATGTCAAGGCAAGCTACCTTCGCTGAACCAGACCGAGCACGAGAGGATTCTGGGATATGAGACCGTGTACCAGGACGGCACGCGCACACAGACCAAGATTACACTGCAGGGCTTCAACAGGACCTCTCCGCGCACGGCCGTCCCCGCACCGACACGCCACACCCGCAGCAAACGACAGGTTTACGGTGTCGACGGGCGCTTCGTCATCTCCGACTCGCGGTTCACCACTAAGTACCCGTTCTCCACGGCGGTGCGCCTCTCCAGCGGCTGCTCTGGCGTTCTGGTGTCCCCCAAGCACGTGCTGACAGCTGCCCACTGCGTCCACGACGGCAGGGACTACTTGGGAAGTGTCCAGAAGCTTAAAGTGGGTCTGCTTCAACTCAGGTCTAGAAGGAAAGGGACGGGCAGAAGGAGAGCAGGGCGAAGGAAAGAAGCAGTGGGAGAGAATGAGGAGGTAGGAGAAGAAAACCGGGATGGTGAGGAGCAGAATAGCATAGATGGAGGTCTGGGGAGAAGGAGACAAGGGGGCAAAGGAAGGCGAAGGAGACCAAGGAGAGGGGACGAGGTGGGGGACGTTGCCTTGAGAAACACGCAGGGTGGAGTGTTTGGGGACGGCGGGTGGGGAAGGCCCGGCCCGGAGCGTGCGCGACGCAGCGTCGGGTCCGAAAAGCAGCCTGTGTTCCGCTGGACGCGCGTCAAGCAAACGCGCGTCCCCAACGGTTGGTTCCACGCTGAGAACGACTCAAGCAACTCGGTTTCGGCGGACTACGACTATGCCCTGCTGGAGCTGAAGCGACCTGTCGCCCAGAAGCACATGGAGCTGGGGGTGGCGCCCTCTTTGAAGCCCCTCGCACGCATCCACTTCTCGGGTTATGATGCCGACAAAGGCCTGCTTAGTGGACACGGAGGTGAGAAGATAGTCTACCGCTTCTGTTCCGTGACGAAGGAGTCTGACGACTTGCTGTACCAACACTGTGATGCTGAGCAAGGCGCAGCCGGTGCCGGCATCTACATCCGCCTCAAACAGGAAACAGGAAGTGCAGGTACGGCCGGGAAAGGAAACTGGCAACGACGTGTGATTGGGGTCTTCTCAGGGCATCGGTGGGTGGAGATGGAGGGTGGTGACCACAGAGACTTTAATGTGGCAGTGAGGATCACTCCGCCCAAATATGCCCAGATCTGCCACTGGATTCACGGAGATCCCAGACGGTGCAAAGACGTTTGAGATCGGTGGATATCGGCGAATCAGTCAGCAGAGCGCCTAGATCATCATAACCTCTCTCTGTCAATCTGTGTCTTTAAAGCAAGGGTGCTAAAAACATCTTACCTCCTTAGTGATAGTGTTGCAGTTAGCATAACAACAATAACAGCACACTGGACTTTAGAGAGAGTCTAGTCATGTTAATTTGTGGGCTGCGCTGAGCTGTAAAGCGCTTCCTCTGCTTCTTCAAAAGGCAGTACAGCCACATGAATCACTCACAGTAATTGATGTACTGTATTAAATGGAGAGAATATTGCATTGGAACAAATGTGCTAGATATGGGGTTGAGTTCATGTTCCTGAGGGAAAGTTACTGTCACCCTTTCCGAACACAATAGAGAATACATATTTCCTCTGGAACATTGAACTATAAGAGACATGTGCCTTGCAACTGTTATGTTTTATTAATGTACTGTGTATGTATTCTAGTTTGCTACTAGATACCAGTTATAATAACCTAGCTTCATTATTGGTGCTAAGCAATATCATATTACGTTGTGAATGGATGGCTGAAAAGCACCATATGCGTACAATATCAAAATGTTTTGAGAATATTTCATATATTGTATCAAAACTTTGAAGCTTATAAAAGCGATTCACTGTGTTGGATTTGGATGTTTTGCGTATGAAGGCCAATACATTGATCATTGATGCTGCCAGGCTGACACAAGCACACCAAAGTGATGAGTCATGAGGGTTGATTGGATCCAGTGAATTTATATTTTATTGCATCTCAATTGGACTCGCACGCAAGTATTGATGATGGGTTGCAGGGCGCAGATGGTGACGGTGGTGTTCTATGCCATTCAGCGCATTCAAAACAAAAGAGCGTTCAAATGAACACTTAGCAATCATTACTTATCCATGTTATGTTTTGTTTGACAACTTTTAATCAGCTTTGTTTTCTTTCACCACTTTGTAATGCCACAATGGATTTAGTTACAGTCACTTTGGAAATAAACAACACACGGAACACCCAGCGTATATTGAGTGCTTTACAGTGAGAGAGCCCCCAAGTCTTTCAATGAAAATAAGACCACTGCTTCACAATTACTTTGGAAAAACATGGGCGACATTCCAATAACATCCAAAAAAAAAAAAAAAAAAAGATCTGTCCTTGCCTCATCCATTAACCAGTTGGAAGTTTAGACATAGTTCAATGTAAATTCACATGTAGGATCAGACAAGGAAAACGTTGTACATTATTAGGCATATTGGAATACCTGCCAAGAAAACCATCAAGCTGCATGCTATGAGTTGCAGAACCACTCCATGCCAGTAGAGAGCAACAGTTAACACTCTGGGCTGATAATGCATTCAATACTGCTTCCAAATACAGATGAAAAGATATGTACAAAAAAAAAAGAAGAAAATAACAATTTTACCACCATATCATTTGCTGACATAACTAAAATATATTATATAATTTACTCTCAAATAAATATTAAAGAAAAATATGTATATCATCAAAATATCCTAAATCACAGTCCACATATTTTTCTTTTGCATGTATGAGAAAATCCCCCCCCAAAAAGTAAAAAAAATCAACACAGAGATCCAATATACAGTGGAATTTGTTCTGCAATAGCACGTGTTAAGTTGCTTTCTGGAGGCGTAGGGAATATGATTTAGAACTGCTCTCAAAGGGAGTTAAGAGGCTATATGGATGGATTGTGAAATGAAGTACAACCAAGAGTTTACTGATATAATAAACATATCTCAGCCTACTATTGTACAGCCGGGAAAAAGTGGAGTGGAGGGTGGAGATTGGCCAGTGAATTTTACACACACCGAACACAGTCCACATTTAACAACACAGCCCGCATCTGGGAAATGGGCAAAGAAACAAACATAGTATATCCACTGCTCCAAATCAGCTGATAATGCATAAATCCAGAACGAATCTAAATACACATTTTTTTATTTTATATTTTCTTTCTCATAGTATATTAATTAAAGATTAACACTGAATTACACACATACTCACACACACGTTAAAACAGAATTCTGTTTTCTGTATCTAGGCTTCACATTTGTGCTACAACATTAGATAGGAAGGATGGCTATTGGGGAGGCTGTGGTTGCTAGGTAGCCAGAGGGAAAAGGTGAGAACCGTTGATGGCTGATTGGCTGGGGGGCCAGGTCATGACTGAAGGAAGGCAGTAGGGAGGTGCACACACATCCACATCCACAGAGCTCCAGACACGACAACCTCCAGATGGGAAGAAAAATGAATAAAGAGAGAGAGACACAATTGAAGAGATACAATGAGGATTAGATAGCATATCAACAGTTAATATTGACCTTTGGAAATGTGTACATGAATGTAATCAGTGTACATAAGAAGATTAACTATTAAACAACATCTGTTCAAAATCTTGAGATGATATCAAGGTCCACTTGCTTGTACGGAGCTCTAATGTGAGAGCTATAGGGAGACAAGACATACCGACCTCTAATGTTAGAGCTAAAGGGAAACAGAAAATACGAGCTCTAATGTGAGAGCTAAAGGGAAACAGAACATGCCGAGCTCTAATGTGAGAGCTATAGAGAAACAGGACAATCAAAGCAGTCCATACCATGGGGTCAGATGCAGTCTACATGAAGTCTTTAATGTTGAGGTCATCCAGGGCATTCCTCGGAGGTGGAGGTCTCCTGGGGCTTTGAGCTATCCCTGGAGACATCTGTAGACACACCTACTGTTACAGGGTGCTCATCATTGCTGCCAATAAACATCATGAAACCCTGCAAGTTGTTCATTCCTAGTTTGACACGGTTTTATTTTTACTTTTATAAAAGCTCTGGGAAAAAAGTGATATCTGAACAATGAGAGTGTTAAAGATATTCACAATACAAGATTTTCATCTAACAAACAAAGAGGCAGTGCACATTGAAAGAATTGTAGTATACTGTATACAGTATACTGTATATATACAGCCACGGAAATAATTAAGAGACTTAGTTACAGTATATATTTATAAATATTGTATACAATTTACTTTTTTTTTTTATTATGTATTTTTATGTTTATGCAATCTTTCTATTATGTTATATTGTTTACATTTAAAGTATATTTATACTATTGCATTGGTCTCCATTATAGCTCCAGCTGTACACACACACACACACACACACACACACTCACGCCCAGTGTACATGCATGTGCGTCCAGTACATTGGCTCCACATGAGCATGTGTTCGTGTATTACCGGTGATCCTGGAGCCTGTGCACCAGCAGGGAAGCTTGGCCTGACCATGGGCATCATGGGAGCTCCTTGTGCCCCAGGCTTCGCCAGCAGCGACAAACACAGAGAGAGAGAGACCAAGTAAGACACAATCTGTAAAGGCCATGTGAAGGTCATGTGTGTGCAGGCCACCTAAAGGGGTCATAGGCCATCTTAGGTGCTTTCCGATGGGGACTGCAACCAGTGGTCTTACCATGCTGAAGGTGGGGTAAGACCCCATAAATGAAGGGGCCCCCATGGGTGTAGTCTAAGGGTGTGAAGGGAGGGGAGGGGAAGGAGTTGGGATGTTACCAGACTACATATAATACAGTCACCAAACACACACACACACACACACCATACCACACGGAAAAATGGGATGGACACACAAACCATAAAAACACAAGGTCCCAAAATCTTAATTGAAGCACAAAGACACCAACACGCAACAACAAAAACACTGTATACCCCTTAAAATGACTTTCTGCACAATGTATTCATGCAAGAAGAAGAAGGAGAAAAAGGTTTTGCAGAAGAGGTGAGATATCTGCTTTGTATAACAAGTGTTTAAATAAAGCAACATCTTCACTATCCTTAAGAAGCAAATTAGAATGAAGTCAAGCGTTAAGGGTAAAGTGTGAAGTTTGCATGGACTTAATGACTGTAAGCAAGGTAAAGGGAAGTTTTAAAGCAAGAGCTGCCTTGTTTAGCTTTAGCCTCTGCCATGGGTCTTCACTCTCCAGTAGGTAATCCACAGACAGCTGTGTGGGTTTGTGGGTGGGGTGGGGGCGATAATATCAAGAAACTGAAAATGGCCGCCGTGTTAAAGCGGATGAAAATATCATTCGGCATTTTGAGGCAGGTGGATTTAGTGACATTCTCTGGCCGTTTCTATTAACACCTAGCTGAGGGCTATGCCTCTCAGAGTGCTTTTGGACTTGGACCATCCTGGAGAGTCAGATGGAGGGAATGCTCCTGATTGGCTCAAAGCCCTGCGTGCCACGGCCATGCGGCTCCACTCCATGCTAAGAGGCACAGACAAACATTTACCATGGGGGCGCCCCAACTGGGGGGAGCTACCTGAGTCGCTGGGGTACCCATGCTGAGATCTGTGGGGGGGAGAGACAGAGAGAGAGAGAGAAAGAGGGAGAAGTTAAGGGTTAAGACTTTGCAAACTGAGCTAATTGACCTTTCCCAAGCCCCGCCCCCTTTCGCATATCCTCCAATAACAGTTGAGATTTTTTTGAATCTGACGGAACCTTCGGTCAACTGTCTGTTTTTGCTGTAATATCTTTCTATGGTGTTTTGTCCTACATAGTTACAGTAACTAGGGGCGGGGCTCGGGAAAGGTCAATTGTTGTGTAATTGATGCGGTGCTTTCCACAGGACCCCTGGGGTATAAGCTTATGAAAATGTGTGTTTTTGCATTTTGAATCTAGGTATAACCTCTTTAATCTTCCAATAATTTAAAACAGTGTTCATGGTTGGCACAGTATACACATACACCTCATATTATCATGTTGGAGTCTGGGTGCGTGCATGACCAAGAGGGGTGGGCAAACTACTATGAGCTAATGAGCTTTGGGCAGCCGTAGCTCTAAAGGGATGAGACCATGGATGAGGCCACCAGACATGAACCACTCACTGCCAGTCATGTTAGCCATGGTGGTGTCCACGTCTCCCGCCTGGGGGGTGACAGCAGGCTTCATTACATCTCCTAGTCCGTCGAACACTGAAGGTGGGAGATCATCCACCGGCAGACGGAACAATAGAGGATACATTGCAGGAGGGAGAGAGAGAGAGAGAGAGAGAGAGAGAGAGGACATTGAATAAAGGACAAGCAAGGTAAAAATGAGACAACTCAACAAGAGAAATGTTCTTTCTCAAACGAATACGAGACCTTTTTATTACAAGTGGTTGCATGGCAACCAGGCTCTTCCTGACAACAGAGAGCCCAGTATAAAAGTGGTGCAGGACCTAGAAAGAGCCACCCCTCGACATGGTCAGTATTAAACCTGTTATTGATTCATAGAGGTGTGAATGAACAGCTTCTACCTTCTCTACACACAGCACACACATCTGTTCTATGAATCAATCACTCACACAAACACACCGATACAGTATGTGTTTACAGCAACCTCGAAAAAGAAAATGTTTTGTGTATATTACATAATCTACACTATTAGCATTTAGGATACAATCCATAGGATGAGATACAATAATAATATATTGTACAACCCACGCCTATTCAGTGCTATTTACGTACAGTAATATAGTACTCTAGTTTATGCAAATCTTCAAATTCAAGAAATAATAAATAAAACTAAAAGGAATTTAGAAAAATTGAAAAATAAACAAACTAAACAATAAATAGCATACATACACACCTTTTTTTAAACCAAATCTGTTTGTTACATATTAAAGTATTAAATAAACATGAAATCCTAACAAATAAAGTATACACTCCCCCCGCCCCACACACACACACACACACACACACACACACACGCACACACAATTAATCGTATTCAATGTGACAGGGCAACAATGCACTCCAGCATTTAGCATAATGCTAAAGAAGCTAACTGCTAACTTCCCATCCCAAGAAGCACATTACGCTAACTGCTATACTGCGGAGAGGACAGAGAAGCTGAGCTTGCAGCACTGCAATGCAGCAGTGCACTGTGGGAAAATGAGCGTGTCAAAGAGCCAGGAACTCACCCAATCAAGCGGCAGGAAGCAAGCAATGAGCCAGCCCAAGAGCCAGATGGAGAGAGAAAAGGAGGGAGAGAGGGAGGGGTGGAAAGATACATCAGGATGCCGAAATAGAGGTGTAGAAAAAGCAAACATAAGATGCTTTAAAGTGGTACGTAAAAAAAGAGATATTTAGAGGGCATTGCATGAATATCCGGAAGTGAGAGCGAAAGATTAAAGGAGAAAAGAGTGTTAAGCTTCAAAGCTGTATTTGCAGACCGTCATTTACGTAACATGCAGCACAGAGCGGGCTCCAGTTGCCACGGTAACAGTTACTACGGTTACCACAGGCTGGAGGACGTCAAACATCAAAAGAAATTCCCTCCAGATTACACTATAATCCCCAGACAGTGACACGTTGTGTCATGGTAATGTGCTGAGTGAATTGCACAAAGAAGACACAACATGACCATATGGAGGCATGGATAATCCACAGGACATTAGGGGCAATATGTTGTCAAAATGATTTATTCTGAACTAGATCATGTGAAACACAAGATGAAAAACAATATGACCTGTAACAAAAACCCATCTCATTGGCATTCCGTCAACAGGAACTGTGGTTATCAACATATTTTGCCACCACCAATCAGCTGTTTTAAAGGAAGGGTCATTCTTGCTAACTTACATAACATACTTAACATAGCTCCGCCTCACACATAGGAATGCATTGTGAAGCAAAGAGCGGTGCTGCGGCTTTGTTGATACGAGCTGTGTTCGCCACTTTGTAATTTTACTATTTACGGAGCCAGGGCTGTGTAGAAGTACCAGATTATTTTTTAAACACACACAGATAACCGTAAATTGGCGAAATGAGAGTGGAGATACAGTATATGTTGAATTTGACAAAAAGTGTATTAGCTTACATTTATCTTGCAATTGCTAACTTTACCTTTGATTGCAAATGAAAGTCGTTAGTGTATACGTCGTGGCATAAACAGACATATACAAACATAATGGAGTTATGAAGTTTGTGAATCAGCGTGGTTCAATACAAAAGATCAGCGTGGTTCAATACAAAAGGCAGGAATTGAGTCACACAGCACAGTATCTCACATATGGACCTTCCACTGTGGTCATGCCATGCGACGGGGCTAGTGCGGCATTTAGCGGGCATCTTCACTGTACCTGACATCAGTTCCGCACCGGGGCCAGAGGGGGTGGTAGAGGGGGCTTCACCTCCAGTAGCATCTGGCAGGCCGAGACAAAGCAAAGAAAAGCACCGCGCGGCGTCATGCCAAGGTGCGTCAAGCCAGTCCCATCGCAGCATGAGGGCAGAGAAGTGTTAAGAGTGAGCCTTCGTCTCCACACTGGGAATGCCAAGCAGACAGGAGCACTGTTAGATAATCTACTCTATTCTTGAATGAATACAGAGAGGATCACAATGGTACCATATACAACCAACGCTTGTATACAGTATGTATACACTACTGCTGTGGCCAGGGCGGAACCTCTGTACACACCGACATAAAACAGAAGCCCCATTACTTTTCATGAAGTCCATACACAATAATGACACAATTTATTAATATAACTTCCAACCCTACGTAAATACAGGCCATCCCAGCCAATCAAACCCAGGCCTCAAGTATCCCCTCAATAAACGCCCCTGCAGCCTTGACAGCACGGCCATGACGCAAGATAGGATGTTGCTTTTGCCCTTGTTTCGATGAATCATCACAAGGTATCCAGTATTTTCAGCTCCTCCTCGCTGAAGAAACTGGAGGAGTGTCAGTGAAGCGGGCAGCTCGGACATCTAAATCACCCACCACCGAACAGGCTCATGATGGCTCCACTGTCCATTTTGGGTGGGGGTGCAGGGGAGAGTTCAGGTGCAGTGGATGAGAAAATATCCGCTGGGAAAGCCAAGATGGAGGTGGGGGATGGAGGGGGGGCAGGGGGTTAGAACACAAAGGTATCGCTCACACAAACTTGCCAGTGACAAACTCGCCACTGATTGTAATGACGATGTTAAAGCTGCAATCCTTTGTTTGCACTACATGCCAAAATGCTGTTATTAATCACGTCCACCCAGTCTCTCTCTGAGAACGAGGATGGTGTTGGAACTACAAACATGGCGGAGCATCTAGATTGGTGCTGTATCAGCCTATAGAGAAGATCTCCTAAACGGCACACGTACCAGATTACTGGATGGCGGTGATACATCACATACTATAAATTCTAAACAATGCAGCTTTAACAAGCTCATTATTATGCACTCACACGCACAATCACACAGTTCCATTTACAAACAACGACAAAATCACCGCACAAACACACAACATGCTGGAATAACAAGGACGTTAAGAATGGCAGTTTTGTTATTGCCTTTACGCTATTGAAGGCAGAAGGTGAAGCTGATGTGATACGTGAGAACACACAGAAAGCAGAGAGGTGGGGGTTGGTGCGGGTACCTGCTGCGAACAGGTCAGCGCTGAGCGATGGCTGCGCATGGGAGAAGCTGGTGTCTTGCTGGGAATCGAACACATCTACAAACACACACACACGCGCGCACATGAAGACAACACCAGACGTTTGTGATCGGGCCACTTTACGGGTGATTCCGTTCAAAGTCACGGCTGGAAAACCCCGGGCAGACGGAAGGACGGACGTGAACAGACAGACAGCAGGAAAAGGCTGAAGGGAAGACAGACATCAATGTGTGCACATCAGACATAGCACAATGAAGGGACAGAGGTGCATGAAACAGTGGGCTGTCAGACAGTATAGCCTTCAGTTTGACTTTGCCCCGAGAATCAGTCTGGAGAGCTTGGAAGTCGTTGTGCTTCAGGCCGGTGAACCTAGTGTGTGTGTGTGGCCAATCAGCGTCGTAGTGACGGAGGCTACTTGAAAACAAATCGAAAACAACAATGGCGGGTCCTAAAGAGGTAAACGTAGGTGATGCATTATAGCATCCTTTTACTTAGAGAGTATTAGAAGAGCAAAGGCTTTTCTCAACGGAAAATATGTCATATACTCTTCTCCCGATTTTGCTACTGCAAGAGTGGATTACAATAGACAATAGACAATAGCCAATATAAGAGAAGAGAAGAGAAGAGAAGAGAAGAAAAGGAATGATATTATCAAGGAAACAACAGAGGAAACTGTTACACATACTGTACACACACAAAAAATAAAGAAAAAAAGACATCTCATTTACCACCAAAAAGGTCTATCGTCGGGCTGACTGCATGGGTGGGGGGAGCGGGTGCTGAAATGGTTGCTGTGGTGGTGACGGTGTTTGACGTGGAGCCGAAGAGGGGGGAGGCAGCGGGAGCGGGGGAGGGCAACGCGGGGCTAAAGCAGGAGTCCAGCGCCCCTCCTCCTCCACCGGCCGCGCCCTCCACCGGCAGCATGGAGAACAGGTCCAGACCGGGAGACGCCCCGCTGGCGGTACCGTCCGACGGGGCGAAAGGATCTTATTGGATGAAGCGGGAGGAGGGGGAGGGGGAAGGGGTGGGTAGTGGGGGAGGCGGGGGAGGGAACATGGCCGGTGGAGAGGAGGGGGGAAGGGTTTACGTTAATGGAAGTGGTTACGTGTCATGGAGGGCCGTCATGCGCCAAGACGACGTGGTGTTGATGCCAACAAATCAAACCAACCAATCAGAGAGGCAGTGCCTGCTAAAGGTGTTGTGACAGGTTAAAGTCAAACACACTGAGCCTTCATGTGTGAACTGTGTTAAGTCAGTGAGACACAATACAGGCACAACTGAATCCTCTTATTAAAAGCACAGAAGAAGAAAGAGGAAATAAACCGTGGAGGATTGCCAGAGGAAGCGGCAGATCCACCTCATACTCGTTCTTTAAAGGCATCGGTCCAAAGCCCCGGTACACACAGTACACAACCTATGTACTAGTACACAACCTATGTACTAGTACACAACAGATGAACATGCAGTACACAACCTATGTACTAGTGCACAACCTATGTACATACAGTACACAACCGATGAACATACAGTACACAACCTATGTACTAGTACACAACCTATGTACTAGTACACAACCTATGTACTAGTGCACAACCGATGAACATACAGTACACAACCTATGTACTAGTACACAATCTATGTACTAGTGCACAACCGATGAACATACAGTACACAACCTATGTACTGCGACATGCAGCAACATAATTGCTGCAGAGCGCATTATAACCAGACTCCTGTCTCAGACTCGATACCAGACTGACATCGGACCTGGAAGGTACCTACTTCCCATGCAAAGACAAATATATAAAAGGAACACCACAACAGGAACTGGTGCCTTTACCCTCAAATCGTCATGGCAACAACAACAACAACAACAACAACAACAACAGGACACTCTTAACAGTGTGAAGCTATATGCTCACAGCATTACAGCATAAACCACCTAGTTATAATTCCAGATATGCCAAGATCGCTTTAATCACACTGCATTTACCACTCACTCACACACACACACACACACGCACACGCCGACACACATAATGTACACACACTCTCTCTCACACACACACACACACGCACACGTCGACACACATGCTGTATACACACACACTCTCTCTCACACACACATGCACACACACATACTGTATGCACACACACTCTCTCTCACACACACGCACATGCACACGCACACGCAGACACACATACTGTATACCCAAGCACTCTCTCTCACACACACACGCACACACACGCGCACACGCACACATACTGTATACACACAAACTCTCTCTCTCACACACACACACACACACACACACACACACATGCTGTATACACACACACACTCACTCACGCACTCACTCACTCACACACACACACACACACGCAGACACACACAGACACACACACACCCTACACACACACTCTCTCTCACTCACACACACACAGTTGAGTAACCCACCAGCTCCAGTGTTGCTGGCGGGCGATGGTGTGGTGGCAGTCATGCCATCGGCTGTGGCAGAGGCGTCGGCAGCGGGCTCAGCGGTTGCAAACGCGCCTGAGGTTCCCCAAATCCCCCCAGCGCGCAACACACACAGCACACAGAGCAGAAAGACGGTCCGCAGTTGAAGGCACACAGGCAGAATGATGTGGAAAAGAAGGAAGGGTTACAGGCGGTCGACAGGAGGAAACACTTGGTTAAACAGGAGATATTTACACAGGAATCAATACGGTGGAGAAATGGGCAGAGCTTTATAAGTGGTCTCGGTGCTTTGAAAGAGCTGTCTAAGCAGTTCTGAGCCGAATTTGGATAGTACTGCTGAATAAACAATCTAGCAAGGCGCCAGCCATACGAACTGACATTTAAATGACCTCCTAAAGTATTTAAGAGATACATTATACGTTGATAGCCAGGTTGGCAGCATCTGCATCTATCTGCTCGTGAATCGTGTTTTACTTAGGGACATTTTCAGACTAAACTTGGTATTTTTCTTTTCAGAAACACGGTTGATGTGAAACCAACTTAGGAAACCAATTGACATCATACCAGATGGTATTATTACATCCTTCAACATCTCCCAGGCTCCTTCAACTGTGTGGTGTAATATTGAAGTTACTGCATATAAACTCACTGTAGAGTAAATAAAGTAAAAACTCCGGTGGAGAAAATGAACGGGAAAAACGTCGACGTGGACCTGAAGCTCCACTCATGTCTGCACTATATTGTACCATTCAACGGTATCATTCATCTGACTCACATTGATATGTGGCATGAATGATTGACAGATGAATGGAAGAAAGACGGCACAAACAGAAGGCACAACGGCGGGGTTTTACCGTCACACGTCAGGTCTAGATGTCACGTCAGATGTGCAACCACTAAGCAGTTAGCTACATTGCTCTTGCTATACATTAATAACCACAAAAGCTGAATGTATGACTCCTCAGCAAAAGCGGGGTTGCCAGCTTAAGCTGTAGCCATGGTAGAGGGTTTGATAGAAATGCTTTTCGCTCATTCCACAGAAAAGCATGTCGGCCATCAAACAAGACACACGGTGAGGTATGTGAAGAAACAGGTCTACAGTACTGTATGTGCAAGCCAGGCGTGGGTAGTGTGTTAGTGTTTTTATCTGTAAAGCTCTCTTGAGCAAGAATACAGCGGGAGAATACGGCATGCGTGTTTGCATAAGAGACAGGAAATATGAGCGTGTGTGTTTCTACATACTGGCAGTATCCTGCCACTGACAGCTGCCATTTTCCCGTTTGAGAGGCGGGAACAGCTTGTGCTCGATTGCAGGATACATTCAGTATGTGACCGTCGGCCATGCAGTGGTTAAGTGCCATCATATTGCATGACAGGTTTTTGTGTTGGGCTCTCCAGAGGAATTCTTTGCTAGAGAATTCTCCGGAAGCCCACTGACCTCCCAACAGATCCACATTGTTGGCGGCAGGGGAGGTGGCGGCTGTCGTGCTAGTGGGAGGGGCTAGAGAAACTCCGGGTTCTGCCGTCGCCGCGGAAGTAGGAGTGGCCGCCGTAGGCCCGGAGGCGGTCTCCGCCGCAAGGGTGGGCTCCGAGAGCATGGATTCGCCCATTTCTGCACGCGGCATCGAGGGAGGGGGAACATTCGTAATCCCCAAAAGAAAGGCACCAAAATAAACCCCAAACCACGTAGTGACCGAAATAACCAAATACAGCCAGTTCATTATTATAAGGAAACCAATGCCAAAACGCCAAACAAAGTGAAGAGCCAATTCAAAACCAATGAAGATATTGTGGCATTGACGCCAACCAATAACCCAAGTGTAAACCAAAACAGCCCCCATAAACAAACCATAATCAAATAATATGAGTATGAGGAGGGCAGGAGTGAAGGAGAGAGAGAGAAAAAGATACTACTGTGACTAAGAACATCAAGAACAGCACTATGAGACGACAATGTGGCACTAATAATAACAGTCTGACTCAAGAGTGATTCCTGGTGGCTTTGTTTACAGACCAAGCAAGCAAACTCCACCGCCATGGTGTGCTCACGCTTGTACACTGCAATCAAGGTAACCAGGAACATGATTTAACACAAACTACATTAGAATAGATCTTGAAGACAAATCAAAAAGAAGCACTCACCTGACCCAAGAAGGTCTGTAGAAGAAGGAATAGAACAGTCACTTAAAATCTCAGTGGCTAAAAAAGGGATATAACTTAAAGGCAAAAGGTTTTTTTTTTTGGTTTTTTTTGAGGACGCTTGCTAAAAATAAATCTTTCCGCTCATCCGCAGCATTGCTCCACACATTGGAACGCAATCTGAAGCAAAACGTAGTACCACGGCTTTCTCGACGTGAGCGGTTTTCACCACTTTGTTACTATTTATGGCGCCAGGGCTGTGTAGAATTAAGCTAATAGGAAAGCTAGCGAAATGCGAGGAGATATCTGGTGAATACTACTAAATGTGTATTAGCTTACAAATTAGCTTACAATAGCTGACTTTACATTAAACAATCACTAACATGCTCATATACATAAGACACATGTTTTATTAAGCTGTGTCACCATGACGATGACCCTATGTGGTCATGTGCATGGTTATAAACGTACCTCCCCAACATGTGGTCGCTGCTGACGGTGCCGAGGCGCCTGAAGAAGACAGAGGGTCCAGGTCCAACAGAGAACTGGAGAGACAGGAAGCAGACATGAGCCAAATTCAGTTAGTCCTCCTTAGTACCCTATAGCTGACCAAATGTTACTTGTAAAATATGAAAAAAACACTTTTAGTTCTACAAATATTAATGACATAAACCACATGGTGATTACTGAACGATACATCCAAGTAAACAAAAGCTTGTCCATTCCAAGCGTGAACCTCCGGTGCTGAGAAATTTGTACAACATGGAAGTGCCAAACCCCGCAGTTCATCGAATGGCCGCTGCTGCAAAAGTGAGCCAAGCTCCATCGACTACAATGTTAAAATGTCCGACTTTACAGCAAAAATAAACATGTTTAGTACAGCCTGGTTCAAAAAACGAGTTGTGTCTTTATAGCTAGTCTCCCCACTCATGCCAATTTATATGTACAGTCTATGGTCCATTCACACGCAGCGGCACCCATGGTGTATTTACAGATGGGAAGTAAACCAGTAAAGCAGAGCCTTACTCTTCGGCGGGCTCTGGGGCCGCCGCTGAAGCACTCTCCCCAGGTGGAGGCTGCAGTGTGGGGACAGCGTTGGAGGATTTGGCAGGAGTGGAGGTTGGAGACACATTGTTTGTAGGAGACCCCTGGAAAATGACATGGGAGACCCCTTTCAGTAACGCAAAGTAGTACTTAACAACGGAAAATAACTGTCAGAAGGAGTTAACATTTTACCTTTGTTGGAGACCTGAAAGATAATTCATAGAAATATGAATTAATGAATTAATCACCATTAAAAAATAAAAATAAAGAAAACTGATTTATGGGTGTAAATCAAGTTCTAAATGAGTATTAAAAAACAAGGGTTCAAACAAGGCCAAGACAAATTACTACATCACATGTCATCATATGAAGAGTTGTTTTACAAATTCACTTTGTGGGTTTTCTTTTTCTTTTTATTAATTGATTGATCAGAAATAAACCACTATAGATACAGTTGCCCTGTGCATCATTTTGTAGAACTTTGTGGCACTTCAATAACTCGCCATCAGTTTCTGGCACCAAACCCTTCATATAATGGTGTGCATTGTATTGCATGTTTACATGTTCCAATGTCCAAACATGTCCAAACATAGTCTACACATAAAGACTTCATCATAACGGTCATCATGCGGTTATTCTGCCATTGATAGTCACATGGAAATCATACAGCTATTTGGAGGGAAATGACTAACAAAGCCGTCCACACAGCTAGCTAACTGTCCAACACGCCAGTCAACCCCAGACGAAACGTGTATGCTCACCCTTCACTGGTGATCCCAAAAGAACACACGGCAAATAAGAAGAGAGGAAGGAATAAAATAAAATTAGGGAAAGAGAGTACCGTACATTTTGGAAGGAACACTGGCTGGTGGGACTACTGTATGTCATTTCAGGACCTTTGACCTTAAGTATCCCATAATACTGTAACAATTTCTTCCCGCTGGGAGCGTCTCTGTCGCATTCCGACCCACCAAAGCATCCCAGAAGCGTTCTAGAGACATCCTATAGGTGTCTCTCCACTAGGATCCACTAACAATAGGCGCTAGCTCTGTATTTTGACCGAAGACGCTTCTGGGACGCCCTCTGAAAGCAGCGAACGGCCAATCAGATAGAACTCCTCATTTTCTTATTTGGTTTGTTGCTATGGAAACGCGACAATACGCTCCAGTCCTGCCGTGCTGCTGTTGGGGGCGGGATGCGACGCGGACGACGGAGCAGAACCACTTCACCGACGCGAAGGAACAGAGACGCGCCCAGTGAAAACCTGCGGTTACTTCTGGTTTTTTCATTTACACGTGGCCCATTATCTGCTGCTCACAAGGTACTGCATGTACGCACGATTCAAAACGTCAATGGAAGGATATAAAGCAGTGGCCTACCCCTTCTTCCCGCCCTTCACGTCTTCCAGGCCATTCATGTGTGTCTCCAAAGACTCCAGGATGCTGCTGGGAGCCTGGAAGAGACAAACACACACACACCAGAAATCAGTTGGAGCAAAATGAAATGCGCTAGGGTCACATCGCATCGCGTGCTACAGCGCAGGCAAGTCACCACAGCAACACCGCATGGAAAACAATGTCTCACTCCAACGCCCTCCCACACACACTTGAATTGTTGGCCAATATATCATCAACGTGACGACATGCCACCCTGCAAGCAGGCACTCTGCTAGGTCACCCCGTGTTTCTATGGTTACCGGGTCCTCAGGAGGTTTAAAAGGACAGTCCTCATCATCTGAGTCTGCTAGATCCACCACTACACCCGGGTGGAGACACTGGGAGGAAGATCATGTTGGTGAGATGTGTTCCTCGAGTGTGTGTGTGCGTGTGTGTGCGTGTGTGTGTGCGCATGTGTGCATGTGTGCATGCGTGCGTGCGTGTGTGTGTGTGTGTGTGTGTGTGTGTGTGTGTATGTATGCATGCATGCTTATACTACAATACAGTGCAATAGAAATAATAAACAATAACTTACGTAATTGATGTCAGGAATGTCATTTTTGTCAACTCCCACCGTCTGTTGGGGGAAAGGTAATGTTTACAATTACTAGATGTTATAATAAAGACCATGCTACTTGTTTGGATTTATAAACGTATGAAACAAGTACATGGAGGTTTCAGAGTTTATGTAGAGGAGTGGATCTCAAAATGTTTGAGTATGACCCCTAAAAGTGGTCAACAATGATACAAACATAAAGAATATAACTATAAATATAGAAATAACAATCATTATGAGATTATCAAGAATATAATTAAAAAGAGGGTTCAGACATACAATTTGAGAAACTGTTGGGTTTGTTCTTACCTCAGCAAGTTTCAAAAATTCGCCAATCTTGGTCACCCTGGTCAGAAACCTCTTGTAGATCTCCAAAGCCTCCTTACATTCACTCTTCTTCATCTTGAAGTATTTCTCTAAATGCATCAATAGACAACAAGGGATTTAACTATTAGGTAAAACAACAATCAGTAACATTAGGAACAGGTGAGGCTAAATGAGGAAAAAGATGATATACAGACCTACAATTGACAAATGTAATCACCTTTGAGGTGGCATTACCATACTGTAATATTGAGTGTAAAATGGTAATGAAGCTCTTAAATCATTCATGAACTCGTAGATCCATGACAGACAATGTTAAGACAATCAGTCGTTTTGTAAATCCGATTGTTTCTGACCTAATAGGTTGATGATGCCGTCATTGTAGGACGCAAACAGTTTAACCAGGTCCTTGAAGAGAAGCAGAAATGCAGCGTTGATAATGCCATTGTTCAGCTCCTTGGGATGGACCTGCAAAACAGAACAAACAGAGCTGAAACCCATGCAAACCCCAATACGCGACTTTAAACATCAGACAGGATCAGGCGGCACTCACGTCGAACTCTAGCAGCGTGTCAATCTGAGTTTGTAGCACAGGCATTCCTTTCAGCAGCTTCTCAGTTGTCATGGTTCTCATCACACCCTCGGCACTAAGGAACCCAACAGAGATGACATTAGACGGCCCTGGAATTGAGCCATGAGACAGAGGTGTCCCATTGTAGGACATGTGAAAAAAATTATCCTGGTCTTCACTAAGATTCGGGAGCTTAGAATTCTACAGGAGGCCTCGGGGCAGGAAGGGGTCAGGAATTGGGTGTTTTCTCGCGGATTAAATCTCAGTTAGAAAATAATGAAGCATTCCAACACAAACCAAACAGCTAATAATATGTTCGTGGGTGATTGACGCACCCTTTCTTGACCTTGGTGAAGTCAAAAGCCATTTGGCGATAGGCGAAGGCTTTCTCATTCAGATAACGTCCATATCGTCTGATGAATGTAGACATGTCATAACCTGAGGAGTAGTACAAATAAGAACACAGTCAGGCAGCGTTTACTTTTCAAGACAAATAGAGAAGCAATCTTAAATCTGTGTCTGCCAATCAAGTACAGCTGAAATAATAGCAGGAGATTACTGCATACTGTATGTGTGTATTTTTTCTAAAACATAATTAAGAAAATGTAAACAAGAATTATTAAGAATAATAAACAATTAAATTATTTTTGCAATGAATAAAAGTACTAAATGGCATTTTTAATATGCAATAGTATGGTTAGCAATGAAGTTAACCCTAGAATCAACAAGATGTATAAATGTTTTGCTGTAATTATGTAATTATACAATTTCATCATTCAAGCTTGGCACATGTCGTGCATTAAAGGGGTATTCAATATGTTACGCATTCTAGGGTTAAACAATAATTTATTATATATTTAATTAAAAGTATTTTACCTTCAAGTTAATAGCAATGTTTCTAAACAAGTGTACGACATGTAATTTCAATGTTGATCTACTCTCATTCATTAGCATGTGTTTGCATGCATACAGTACATAAACACAGACCCAGGCTTGATAAACGGTTGTTCTGTCCCTACCGTGAGAGCCAGTTTTGTCAATAAAGTTGCTGAGATTGAACAGAGCAGTCCTGGAGGCCAAGTACTGTATGAACCTCTGAAGAAAATGAAACAAGTTTATTTACATATTGAAAGCACAGGAACAACATCATTTTCATAGAAATTAAATAATGATTATTTCCATGAAAAATGTCCATGAAAAATTACTATTAGAAGAAAAGTATGAACCTTACATCGCAAAGTATGAACCTTACGTTGCATTACACAAATAGCAACACACAATTGTAAGGCTATAACTGAAATGCCACAGCTGAGATGTTCATCTGTATAGTACATCTCTTTCGGATAAAGAGGTTAGCTGCCATACATCCCCTGAAGTACTAATTAAATTTTTATTAATCTATAATACAGAAATCTATGTATTTCCCAATTGGACATGGCAATAGTAGCTCTAGCGTCAATGCACCCAAGCTACTAATTATTATCACCCCTGGTTTGAAGCAGCAGGTATGGCAAGGACATTATTCAGCCAATAAGAGCGGATATGGCGAAGACTCTCACAGTTGTAATGTTGCATCCATAATATAAACACATGCATTAACACTACACAACTTAATATTTATATATACACAAGTATTATCCCACAGAGCTGAACTCTGTCTGATTGGTCAACCGCAGTACCTCCCACTAACCTCGTTGCCATGAACACACATGTGGTGAGTAGTGACAAGGGCCTTGAAAACAACCACCCAGCTAGCGTTGGTGGCCCTCTCAAAGAGTGTGTCAGCCATCTGAGGGATGTTGACGTTGGTGGCGTTGGTGGCCGACACAAGATCTGGAACGCAGGCACAAAGAAATATTAGCCCTTCACACACTTATTATATTACAGAGGACCATATTAGAAATACAGCGGTATAATAATTGTACAAACATTTGGCGGTTTGGTTTGTCTTCTTTGTTTTCTTTGTTTGACAGGTATTGTTTATGCTACTGTGAGTTGACCTGCGGTTCGTCAACACCCTTGGTGCTCATAAGACAGACGGCAGACCTTAATGCACATTGGCAAACGGCATCTAGGATTTATGGCACGTCCATGCACTCACACGAACCCCAAACCCATGCACATAAGCCGAGAACGCTGTGGCAGAATACTGCTTGGTCATCTCTTTCTCCCTGGGTGCCAAGCACAGAGGCAGTCAGTCAGGCAGTCAGACAGACAGACATGCAGTCAGACAGACAAGCAGACGGACAGGCAGTCAGACAGACAGCTGAGGCAGACCGACAGGCAGACAGTCAGACATACAGCTGAGGCAAACAGACAGACAGACAAGCAGACAGACAGACCGTCAAACAGACGGACAGGCAGTCAGATAGACAGACAGACAGGCAGGCAGGGCAGTCAGACAGACAGCTGAGGCAAACAGACAGACAGACAAGCAGACAGACAGACAGACTGCCAGTCAGACAGGCAGCTGAGGCAGACAGACAGACAAGCAGTCAGCCAGACAGACACACAGACATTCCACAGAGGAGGAGGAACGAGGCAGAAGACACACAGAGAGCAGAATGTGAGAGAAACCCTTTGAAATAACTGTCAAAAAGACAAACGACACACCACGGTGCCTGTGTGGGCTTCAGCCACACCCGTCAGGCCTGTGAGCATAGCGTGGAATGGAGGAGCGATGGAGATGTGTTTGCTCCCTTGTGTTCTGTTCTTGTTGAGGTGGAGGCACTCCTGCTAGAACAACAGGGTTCAGTCACTCCTTACAAATATACCGCAAGGGCAGCCTAGTCTTTGCTTAGTCTTTATATCGCTGGTGCTGACAATAATGGCCAAAATACGACAACACTAAATGTAGCCGCTGCAGCACTGCCAAAGAGTGCAACACATACTGTGTATAGGAAAGTGGCAGACATCTTGTATGAAGGCTGATAAATATCGAGCAGGCCTTGGACTGGCCTGAAGTGTATTCGGAGACCTGAGTGCTGCAGACCACATCATAATAAAGGCAGTATAGGGAAGTGAGGGAAGAAAAATTATAAATGTACAAAGTACAGTTTAGGAACACACTTCATGTATTTATATCACGATGAGTTTGGTGGTGGGGGATATAAACAGGGTGTGGCAGGGGGAAATACTGGGGATTTGCCACCAGATTACTGCTAAACATGTGTGTCTCACTGCCCATCCCTCATAGTAAACACACACACACACACACACACACACACGCGCGCGCGCACAATTAACTTGACCTACACATCCACTATCTCTGCAGTATGCATGCCCCTCCTTTGAACAGTGGGGCATACATTATGTTCCTCATAGAAAAGAACTGCGTGGAATACGGTGAAATGGGAACCGCAACCCCAGCAGTGTTTTACATTTACATTTAAAGCATTTGGCAGACACCTTCATCCAAAGCGACTTGCGTGTAGTACATTTGTCAGTAGTTGGATAGGCCGTAAACCAGCAATTGTAAGCAAACAATATTCTATTAGAATAATTACAGCATCTTGTCATCCTGACTACTATCATGTCAATATCAATAAAAGCAAAATAGCTAATGGCCTATATAATAAGGTGTTTAATACATAAGAGCAACACGAGATTAAAGGGAATTCAAAGCAGAGCTAAGAGGTGGAGAGGTCACTAGTAAAGGTACCAGGGTGGATAGTGAAGAGGTGATTATTCAGTCTCTTGTGGAAGATAGATCAGTTTTACAGGAATATCTACAGTATTACAGCTCCGTACAATCACACCAAAAGGCAACAGATGGCACTGTAACAACTATGGCTGACAGCACAAAGGGAAGGTGATAAAAGTGACATCACATAGACAGTGGCCCCTGAATGTGATCAGATATGGTTAAAAATGACGTGGATGGAAAAAGCAGGTGCAATTCTCTCTCTACTTCTTCTTTTGTCTATTTGCCCCCCTCGCTTAAACTTAAACTTACATCTTCAACAATCTTCCTTGATATAGCAATCTGCTTCTATATTCCCCTCCTAGTGTTAAGGGAAGGTATCATCCCCCAGCAGTATCTTAAGGTGACACATAGAAATATACAAATAGAGTTGACACAGTGACTCAAATGAGCATACATAACTCACGCGCTGACTAAACTAACCAGTAATGGCGGCAACATAAGCTAATGCTGTGTGCATTGATGTTAGCACTGTTTGTAGTTTAGTGTTGTTCATTACTTCACCGCACAGGTCATATCATAAAATCCACCCATTCTCTTTTGTCTTGTATTTGTGCTAATGCGCTGTGTATGTATGTGTGTGTGAGTGCGTGCGTGTGCATGTGTGTGTATGCTCTCGTGTGTGTGTGTGTGTATAGTATGTGTGTGCCCGTTTGTGCGTCTAATGAGGATTGGCTGAGCTCAACAAGTCTCTTACTGTAATCTAGAGCAGTCAGAGAAGCTCTAATACTCAAAATCGTGGATTGTTTCTGCGTGTGTGTGTGTCCTCCGCTCATAATATTGAGACCTTTTATATGTCAGCCTATTCTATACTACAACAACGTACATTGAAATCAAACCAAGCTGTAATGTCCGTCCGGCACTGCAATATTATTCCAACGCATAAGTGACATAATCTGCAGTTCCTACTTGAGGCTGGCTCCAAGAGTCAGTCCCCATAGACCCTCATGTTAAAATAACCCCAACTTTACAGCAGAAATAAACATGTTTACTGCCTAGTAACCATAACAATTGTTGTGGTCTCTACAGCTTGTTTCCTTGTTCATGACAACTGGGGGTGAATTCTATAACTCATCAGTTGAGTATACATTAAAGGCAGGGTTAATTACTCTCGAGTTCAATGATGAACTACTAATTAATTGGAATTATTATTTAACCTTAAACCTCTCAACTCAACATTTTGGTTTAGATTCGGAGGTTTAGAGGTTCCACTTTGAGGTGAGTGTCCTGCCAAGATTAGGGGCACGGTGGCCTATATACATGAAGCCTGTTGAGTTGTTGCCCTAGAAAAGCACACAGGTCGTTCACACACATTGACTGTGCAAGAGAACACCCATTTAGTTTGATACATATCCATAATGTTGCAGGCTTATAAAGCAGATTTTTTTTGCGTCTTTGAGTGAATTTCCTTTACATCAAACCTTTGCCTTAGTGGTTGAAAGCCCTTACCATGACATTAGCCTCAGTGTCTCTGTCTCATCCACAGTTACTTTAAACACTCACACATAATCAAAATACATATATATAGCCGTGAGTGGCGTCTGACCCATTCTGGCAATAGCGTTGTCACCTTAGGCTGTGTAAATAATGCAAGGCAGTCATTGGCTGATTAATCAATTATTCAGAAGGGGAGCAGATCGCACGATATAAGGTCCTAGTCCAAGATACAGGGCCAGGCCCACACACCCACACACACACACACACTGTGCAGACAACTGCAGCAGATACATGCTGGAGCCTCACAGTGGAGGCAACAGATCATCCATCAACTCTAGCCAACAGAGCACAATTGCTTTGGTCTTGATTGCAATGGTTTTGGTGGATGGACAGTGACTAATCATGATTCATCACAAGGCAAGGCTTGAGACTGTCATCCCAAGATGTGTTAATAACTGTCACTCTTGAAGCTTTCATTCAATCGTGATGATTACTAAGCAGAAAAGCAGTAATTTAACATGAGTCTTCTTATAAAGGGCCTGGGGAGTTTAAAGAAATGGGAAGTAAAGTATTTAAATGACAGGACTGCATGTATGGCCCATACATCTGTAAATCATTACCTTTTTTTAAACCTTTCCACCTGTCTATCTCTTGCATATATTCTGCCTCTGTCCAGTCTCTTTTAATGGGGTATGGGGGTGGGTGGCAGCTAACAAAAATGGTCACCAGTATACAGTATGTATCAATGTATTACTGCACCACCACACCCAAGACACTTTGATATAGCTTCTATTGGGTTAGACTGATTTGGAGGGAGCCTGTGAATGCAGTCTGCATGTTGAGTTTTTTTTTACCAGGCCTATATGTAATCCAGATCTAATGGCAAACTATGCGGTGCAATGCAGAAAGGTGGGGTAGGCTATACACTTACACTCCAGGTGCTTTTTCTTGGGCGCCATCACCTCGTGAGTGGTGGCTTTGCAGACAGCTCGGGCCATGTCTGAGCCCGTTAGCTGGTATTGCGCAGCGGCAATGCGATCCGTGAGTGTTTGCCCCGACATTTTCTTTCCGTGGAATGGCCACCTCAGGAATGTAGTGAACCGGAGAAGCGAAAAAAATCTACTGCTGGTTCCCAGTGGCTTTGCACCGATGTATTCGCTTCTCTTCGAACCTCCTTAGGCCTGTGACCTTCTGTGTGAACAAACCGATACATTAAGCTTATATTAATTTATAAAATAGTATTTTATATAATACAACGTTGATATTATGTAGGCCTACGGTGACATGGGTAGACAGACTTACGCAAGGTTATGAATTCCCTCGGCTCCTCCGTTAGGTTACCAACGTCCAATTCAGCACCTTGGACAGCTAACGCCACGCTTTTACGTAAAACTCCGCTGGTAATAAATGTAGCCTATTTTCTGGCTTCACAGCAATTATAAAAACAGGAGCGTGAAAATGTTCAGGCAAGACAGGTTCATATAGCCTGATCTCATGCAGACTGATATCAAAGCAAAGCACCTCTGCATAAAAATCGAATAGAACCAAATCAAAAATCCATCGGTCGGTCAAATATTCCTTTTAGATGAGACATCGGTTTGGCTGCTTCAATTCCCACACCTCACCGTCTGGAAAAATTAAGATGGCCCACAATGTCCTAGAGTCGAGGGTATAGGCGCGGGGGGTCTACGAATACGATCTTCTTCTTTATCTGTTTCTGATAACGACGTTCCGAATATGCTTTGCCTCTCCTCGATCGACAGCAGAATCGCGCTGCAACCCGGGGCGATCGCCAGCACAGCAGCACGACGCAAAATAGGCTGCCCTAGTTTAAAAAATCTATACAATTTCAGTTGCTTCTTCTCCGTCTTTTGTTTATTTATTTATTTATCTGCCCATTTGGATTCTCCACCCCCAGTGTTAGAGCCTATAGTTCTATGGTTAGAGCGTGGGCTGGGCCTGGGTTGGATGACGCCGCCTCGTTAACAAGCCGACATACTTCGTCCCTGTGGTGCGTTTATTTTACAGGAGCATGCAGATACAGCAGAAGGCTGTAGCATATTGCCGTAGCTTACGTCAAACTATAGCACAAGTGACCCGTGTGCAAAACGCGGGACGAGATTTGCAAACAGCTACTAATATGCCATTAGGCTACACCTCGAATAAGTGTTTAATGGAGACACTGTTTGATAATTGCACAGGCGAGAGTAGTAGCCTATTTTCTGCATACGTTGAAAATAAGACTCCAAATAAAACGAATAGCCTAGAAGCGTAAAGCTAGAAATGAAGCGCACCCATTCATGTTGGACTACGTGTCACGTGACACTCGTGACACGTCATCCGCTAGAAGCAGGAACAGGAAGACTATTCTGTCACTGCAAAAGGTAAAAGACGATAGCAGGTAGCTAGTGATTTGCTCAAATTAGAAATTATAATCATTTCATTGCAGTAGCCGATTGTGTAATGGGTCTCTAGTTCTCAAAGTACATTTTTAGTGCTACTCCAATTATAGTGTGTTCAGATAATGTGTTTATAGACTACTTTATAACCTATGACATGTAGCCTATTTTGAGTAGGTTTACACGTTTGGATTAGGATACATAATGTAGTTGGTTTTCAAACTTTTAATCATAAATGTCCTTTGAAATTCTAGAAAATAAGTTATATGTTGCCTTTAATGGGGATTTTTCGTCTTAGGATATCTTCAATATCTGGTTTATATATATATTTTATTTATAACTTCGTTCGTTTGTTGGGGAAATATGTTGGCTACTCATAATATAATTGACTTATTATTTGGTTACGTTTTTGGTTGTATGTCTTTCAGTAATGGACCAGTTTCAGGCAGTATCTGAGAAGTCCACCTTGCATGTTAAACCCAAGGGCTTGCTTCTGCAGTATGGTACCGCAGGCTTCAGAACCAATGCAAAGCAGCTGGACCACGTCATGTACCGGATGGGCCTGTTGGCCACCCTGCGATCGAAAAAAACACAAGCCACCATTGGAGTCATGGTGACTGCATCACACAACCCTGAGGTGAGACACACAACTGATATTTGTAGACTGGTTAGGAAACGGACATGAAATCAAAGACTTTGTTTATTTCCATGTGAAATGTGGGCTTGTGGAGCCGTTTGAGACTGTATTGTGATGTGTTTTTATGTGTGTGTGTGTGTGTGTGTGTGTGTGTACGTATATATATATATGTGTATATATATATATATATATGTATGTATGTATGTATGTATGCGCACACACACAGAACTTTCCAGATGTAAGGGTGTCCGTTGTTCATGGACATAGTAATTGGAGCTTATGTTGATTTTACATTAACATTTTCATTGCAAGATTGTCTGGTATTGATTAATTTTTATGGAATCTCTGTTTCAGTTTTCTCCCTTCCTTATATTTTCCATCACCCTCTCCACATATAATTTTCTCTCACCTTATCTCACTCGCTAAATCTTTCATTGGCAGTTATTTATGGTTGCAGTCTCCTCTCCTCCCCTCCTGTAGGAGGACAATGGGGTGAAACTCATTGACCCTATGGGTGAGATGGTCACCCCTGCGTGGGAGGTTTATGCCACCGAGCTGGCCAATGCAGAAGAAGAGGATCTTGTCACTGCTCTGAAGGACATAATAGAGAAAGAGATTGTTAACCTGACTCAAAAAGCCAATGTTTTTGTGGGTAGAGACACCAGGTAATAACAGTAAATTGTTTTTTAATTATTTGTAATGGTTTATTATGGCTGTTGACATTATTATTTAGTATTATAAATAAGCCTGTCTTTGAGATGCAATGTCTTCAAACTTTAGGGTTAGCAGTCCCAACCTCTCACAGGCAGTGTTGGATGGAGTTTCTGCCCTCGGTGGTCACAGCAAAGGTAATTTATTCTACATTAGTTACCTAGTTTCTGCATGTGGTTGCTTTTATTAAGTGCTTAGTAAACACACATGCTTTTCTGTTCTACTAATTCCTCTCCTTTTGACTACTCAAATGTTGCCTCGTCTTACATTGTGTTTCCGGTCTGGCGTTGTCCTGTACTGTGTCATGGTCTTTGTTCCTCTCGGCCATGTTGTCTTTCTGTGTGTTGTGTATCAGACTATGGCTTGGTCACCACACCACAGCTCCATTACCTGGTGTGCTGCCAGAACACACAAGGTAGCTATGGGGAGGCCACCATCGAGGGTTACTACTGCAAACTGTCCCGGGCGTTCATTCAACTCACCAAGAATGTAAGGATACAGCAGGTTATGTGTGTTTGTGGAAGTGCTGTGTCCACCTGATGAAATATAAGTCCAGAAACTCTCTTTTACAAGTTTGTGGCTTCTAGGGAAGGTTGTACAGCTAAAATAATGTGGATAGAACGGCTATGTATGCAGGGTAAGCACCTTCTGTTTATGTTTAGTTCTCTAGAGCTCTGGAGGAAAGGTTTATTTTTTAAAGCACCAGAATGTGCCTGGATCTCCACATCGCGTCTATGTACAAATGTGTATTTATTCATACAGTTTCATACTGAAACTTTGTTAAAATAGCAGCTTATTACAGTGTCCCAATTCTCCTTGCCACCATCAACCCATGTGTTCTTCTCACTAGGTGCCAAACCGTACAGATGACCAGAAGCACCTTATGATAGACGGGGCTAATGGCATCGGAGCACTGAAGGTGCGTGAAATGGAGGCACGCCTGAAGCCCGGGTTGCAGATGTCCCTCTTTAATGACGGCGCCAGTGGAAAGCTGAACCACCAGTGTGGAGCAGACTACGTCAAAGTGCAGCAGAAAGCACCTGCAGGTACAAAGATGGCTGTTGAGACATAGCATTGGCGTTATGTGTAGTGACATGTGTTGTGTAGTGTACTGAAGATAAATGGTATTTATAAAATATCTTTCCCAAGCCGAAAGAGAAATTAATAATGTTGAAAACGTGTTGTGGTTTTCTTCATATAATTACATTATTTATAAGGTTGATGAATAACACTCAAATACAGGTTTGCTTATTTAGTACTCTAGCGGCTAGCCCATTACGGTTATGATGCATGATTTACCAGGCGGTAAAGGGTGTGTACAGAATATGCCCTTCCCGCTTCGTAACGCAAAGTATATGACATGCTAATAACCCACTTGTGTTGAGGTTTATCTTTACTGAACTCTTGTATCTGGCTATAAATTGACAGATAACCATAGCACAGGACACAAAATGGGATTCTGTATGTGACAATTTACCATGTGCTCACAAAGTAGAGCTCTGGTGCTTGACCACTAGGGGGAGACAGTTTATCAAGTATAATATTGTTTATGCATAAGCAGATGGCAATGCTTTTGTCATTACCTTGCAATACATCTGCATTACATATATTCACACTAGTATTTCTACAATAGTGTTGTTAGCATAATATAAACAAATACCATTGCGTAAAATGAATGAACTGCAAATGTCACAACTGCAGCTTAAGGTTTTCTTTAATTGAATGTTTACATTTAAAATGCGTTATCTTCTAATGGCTAATTGTCTGTTTCTTTGAAGGTATCAACATGGGTGTTGGGGAGCGTTGCTGTTCATTTGATGGCGACGCTGATCGAATAGTTTATTATTACAGCGACTCTGAAGGAACCTTCCATCTACTGGATGGAGACAAGATAGCTACCCTCATCTGTACCTTCCTTAAAGAGCTACTCACCCAGGTACACACAGAAATAAACAAACGTATTCACTATTTTAGTGGACTGCCATACATTTTCCAAAACTGATGTCGTGTGCGTTTGTGTGCACGTAGGCTGGCCTAGACTTGAATATGGCTGTTGTGCAAACGGCTTATGCTAATGGTAGCTCAACACACTACCTGGAGGACACAATGAAGGTGAATGCACACACGTAGAGCGTTGCTCTCCCAAAATGCCTTGAGTGAAGTCTTGAGTGAGTGCTCATGTCTGGACGTGTTGTCTTCAGGTTGAAGTTGGATGCACTAAAACTGGAGTGAAGCACCTTCATCACGCAGCGCTAGAGTTTGACATAGGAGTGTACTTTGAGGCCAACGGCCATGGAACCGTGAGTAGGGTGTACACACACTAATAGTGGTATTTTGCTTATATGTTCTACTAATCACATCCCAGAGTTGTTATTGAAATATATTCTAGATATTTCTAGATTAGTCTTCATATTGTACATCCACATTTCCAACATGGGGATGAACCCATATCATGATGCCACAGCATTACCCGATATTGTTGTCGCTTGTGGCCAGGTGTTGTTCAGCAAGGCAGCGGAGGAGAAGATCCAGCAGCTAGTTGCCCAGCCCAACTCCAGCGAAGACAAGAAGAGTGCAGCTCTTCTGCTGCGGAACACCATCGGCCTCATCAACCAGGTAAAGACGTGTGTAATGTGTCCGTTGGTGTGTTATCAAGATCATGTGCAGTGATCTAAACCAGTTACTGTACATGTTAAACAATGCTTTTTGACACTGTCACTGTTCCCTGTAGACGGTGGGTGATGCAATCTCTGACATGCTGCTAATTGAAGCTATACTTGCTGTCAAGGGCATGACAGTTCAACAGTGGGACAGCATGTACACCGACCTACCCAACAGACAGCTCAAGGTTAAGGTGTGTGTGTGTGTGTGTGCGTGCACGTGCAAGTGCTTTTTCTGTTACTGGGAACGTGATTTGTTGTTTTGAGTCATTTATTTAAGCCAGCGTTTTTTTTTTTGTTGGTCTAGTTTTTAATCGAAACCCCATATCCTGCCTATATTCCAGACCCTCCTCTTAGTTTGCAATGAAGGTTGCATGCAAACTGAAAAAACAGTTAGCATAAAAATATAAACTGAACACCATTGGAAAATGATTAATCAAAATGCCACATGGTAACCACTTGGGTTGCTCTGACACACATTTCTAAATACCACTGTTAATTAAGGACCAGTGTCCGCTGTTCAGACCAGCGCGTACTCCCACATGACTGTGTGGCGCTACCACGGTTGCAGGTGGCTGACCGCAGAGTGATTGACACCACGGATGCAGAGAGGAAGGCGGTGACTCCGCATGGGCTGCAGGAGGCCATAAACGGTCTGGTGAGGAAGTACAAACGGGCACGCTCCTTCGTGAGGCCCTCTGGCACCGAGGATGTGGTCAGGGTGTACGCAGAGGCAGAGACGCAGGTACAGAGCATGACACCAGTAGATGGTTCTAGATAACACCAGTAGATGCTTGTAGATAACACCAGTAGATGCTTGTAGATAACACCAGTAGATGCTTGTAGATAACACCAGTAGATGCTTCTAGATAAC
>JAODUH010061783.1:0-17533 GCA_027564835.1 Typhlichthys subterraneus | reverse complement strand
TGTGTGTGTGTGTGTGTGTGTGTGTGTGTGTGTGTGTGTGTGTGTGTGTGTGTGTGTGTGTGTGCGTGCGTGCGTGTTTTAACAGACTGAGTGTGACGTGGAGAAGGGTTTGGAGATGAGGAAGTGGGTTTTATCTGGGATCTTGGCCAGCGAAGAGACCTACCTGAGTCACCTGGAAGCACTACTCCTGGTATGACACGCACGCACACTCACACATACACAAGCGTACACGCGCGCGTACACACACACACACACACACACACACACTGCTCCATCATAAATACAGAGTATTTGAGTGTATTCCCTCCATGGTGTACAGACGGTAACGCTCGCGCGCCCGTGCATGCTAGTTATGTGCCACTGTGCCGGTTCCATATCGCGTCTCCCCCCAGCCCATGAAGCCTCTGAAGGCAGCTGCCACCACGTCCCAGCCCATGCTGAGCGTGGCCCAGATCGAGACCATATTCTTCAAGGTGCCCGAGCTCTACGAGATCCACAAGGAGTTCTACGACAGCCTGCTGCCACGCGTCCAGCAGTGGAGCCACCACCAGAGGGTGGGGGACCTCTTTCAGAAGCAGGTGGGTGTGTGGGTGTGTTAGGGATGGAGACAAGTACAAATACGTTATTCGAATAAGCACAAATGGTGTGTTTACAAATGACGATGTGTTTGGGAAGAAAACCCTGAAGAGAATGATGTGAGAAGAGAACCCTGTTACAAATAGCTGGCGTACAGATGTGAGCGCGGAAGCCGGTGGATGTGTGTGCTCCGCCTGCTTTGCTGAAGTGACATGAAGATAGCCTACGAGTAGTAGTCGCATACAAGTGAAGAGAGCCAATCAAAATGCACAAAAGTTAATAGGCTACATTGCTGTGCCTGTGACACACTTGCAGATATCACACTGGAGAAATACAGCGCACACTATAGCAAAGTTATTGTGCTTTGGTAGCGTAGTAGTTGTAGGTCTGACTTTGTTATTGTTTATAATCTGATCTACACGTGACAAGGCAGACATCCAAACCTGGATGATTGTGACGTCATAACGTCTCATATTGCATTGGAAAATGTAGTCTCTCTCTCTCTCTCTCTCTCTCTCTCTCTCTCTCTCTCTCTCTCTCTCTCTCTCTTCCTCTTCCTTGTATGTTATCTTTCTCCCTCATCCCTGCTGTCTCATAGACTGACTTATGTACTTATACACATGCATGCACATGTGTGAGTCTGTGACACACAATGCTGTCTGTCTGCTGCCGGCAGCTGAGAGCATTCCCACACTTGGAAGAAGAATATCCTATAAATATCCTCACTGTCCTTCCCCTGTGACCCCATCTTGCCTGTTTTCTCTCATTCTCTATACACTGTATATGTATAGTGTGTATGTGGATACAATAACATTGTGTTATTTATATTCACACACACACAGACTTACATGTTTTCTCCTTGTCACCTTGGGACTAGAAGGTTCTATCTGACATTTTTGTCATACAGTATATATTTGATCTTTAATTGATTCTTCAAAGTTATGTGAAGTTAGATTTTTGAAAGTTAATTTTAATTGGAAAAATGCAAATAAAAAACTAGAAAGTTCTGTCTGCAAAAGCCCATTTCAACTCGGCGCTATAAGGTTTTATCTGCCACGAATCACAAGCCTGAACATATACAAATGCACCAATCAGAACACGTCTTTTCCATCTCCATCTATGGTCTAGGCTAGTTTAGGCAACAATAATGGCAGGCAAGCCTTAAAAAAAAAAAAAACTTAATGTAAAAGTAGTTGTATGATACTCTCCATTTTCCAACATGGTTAGCCTTGGTTGTGGCAGGATACCTACCTCTATACTTCGCTAGCAACATAAAGATAAATTGGAATCACATTAGCCGTGCTACAAGAATGTGCTTGTTCCTTTAATATCTGTTTATACAAATTACATACATTCATAAGGGAAGATAGATTACATTTGTATTGTTCTGTTACAGTGAAAACGGTATCAGGGTCCACTATACAAAAGCAAGCTCCCCTTCATGAAAAGCAGGGTCCGCAATTTAAAAATTAAGCTAAGGATGCTTTTAAACAACAGATCATAGGCATATTACAAATTAAATGTTGGATAATAATAGTGTAGGATGGAATCATATTAGTGTGCAAGATGAAAACTTGAGTCTAAATGAAAGTTTACTTTCACTACACTAAACACCAAACATCTGAATATTGTTTTTATATTGCTCAACCCATTAAGACATAGCAGAACCATAAGGTTCTATCTGCGATTGCACTAATAAAACAGATTTACAAATATCTCATCATTTTGATATGCTGTACTTTATGTACATTTTAAGGTGAGGATCTTAATGGATTAAGTAAAAAGTATTCATTACAAAATATATATAGATATAGGGGATGTGCAAACGTTGATGCTTAATATCTCAGAACTATGCTTTGAGCAGATATAACCTTCTAGTCCCAACTATCATAACAATGTTGTTTATATGTACACACACAAACTGACATGTTTTGTCTCATTCTCTCTACGGTATATATGGATACACACATTGTTGTATATGCACACACACACACGTAGACACACTGTATGTACGTATATGCGCACACACAATCCCTCCCTCCCTCCAGCCAGTACTTAATTAGAGTCAGGGGGGCAAAGATGCAGAAACTGCAGAAAACAACAACAAACATGGCCGCCAATCAGACCGGAGGACACGGGAGGGTGAGACAACGTCACAGGAGGTGACATGGGGGAGGGAAGGGTAAGGTTGGGGAGGGGGGGGGGCTTATGAACCTCGAAGAGGCGGGGGGGGGGAGGTGAGGAGAGAGAGAGAGAGAGAGAGAGAGGGGGGAGAGAGAGAGAGAGACTCACAACCTATGAGCATGAGTGTCACAGTGAGGTGTTAGAAGGCTGAAATAGTCCTGAATCACTCTCACATGCTAGAGTCTGCATGGGCTGCTCGCCTGTACTCTGCAGACTGCCACTGTGCTGGGGGTCTGTGATAGGCCCCCAGCACATCACATGACTGTGCTGGGGGTCTGTGATAGGCCCCCTCACATCACATGACCTTGCTGGGGGTCTGTGATAGGCCCCCCTCACATCACATGACCTTGCTGGGGGTCTGTGATAGGCCCCCCTCACATCATGACTGTGCTGGGGGTCTGTGATAAGCCCCCCTCACATCATGACTGTGCTGGGGGTCTGTGATAGGCCCCCCTCACATCACGTGACTGTGCTGGGGGTCTGTGATCGCCCCCCCCCCCCTCTCACATCACGTGACCACTGCACTGGTACTGCGAAATATGCAACACATCGCTTTGAACCGGTCAAATGGTTTTCCCCAGAAGGCCATCAAACGGTCGCCTGGAAACCCTGTTAGCATTAGCGTTTTCACAGCCACCCTGCTGGCGGGCCAACCAGGGTGGGCTGGTGAGATGACGTAGAAGCCAAGCGTGTTTCCAAATGGTGGTCGAGCTACTGTAGACAAGGGAATCAACACAGACAGCTAATGGTTAAACACTGTCCAATAGTTTCATAATTAACCAGAGGCAGGCGGCAACAACTGTAACACTTGCCAATATAGTGCGGCCAGACCATATCTATAAAGTGAATATGGTCTGGTTATATCAGGATAATGAAACATGCGTTTGCTGACGTTATTTCTCCAGCAGAGCTTGTTTGTCTGTTCTTTCATCCCTCATTGACAGCCGATTGACGTTTTGTAAGTGAAGGATTTGTGCAATACACAGTGAGAGCCAAATGTATTATAGGTTGGTTTTATCTAGCCTGGCCTCGCTGACTGTTGCTCTCAGATCAATTTGTTTCTCTGAGATTATTGTCTGGACATCCTGTTCGCATTAGTGTTTACAAAGTGAATATTGGTTCTAGTTCCACCAGGCTAGGTTTTATTGTATTGAATATGCTATAATAAACTTTATTTATATATATTTAGCACGTTAGCTAAAGGCGTGTATTTTTTCCCTCATCACTACTGCTGTGAAAACAATCATCTTAGTCCTGCCCCTACCAAAAAAACCCCAACAAGGTTATTCTCATGTTGTTGTTAAACAGTACATAACGCAGAACTGATATTATGGGCTGCTTTCTGCTATTAAATGATTCAGCACAACCAAATTAATTCCAGAAACGCACCTGTTGTCTTCCCAGTAGAGGCTAGAACCCAGAGCACAGTGGATACAAAGACCACCTTCTGGCTGAACACCTGTGCTTTAACAGGAAATTTGGGAGAGGGGGGGGGGGTCAATCGCCATAGGACTTGGCTGGTTTCCAACAGTACTTCTGCTTACTACAGTAACATTAATGTTAACATGAATGTTAATGGGGGTCCCCCTCTCAGCCCCTCCCCTCACTCAGCTCATTGACTATGTTTTAGCATTTCTCAAAGTTGTGCAGTGGGTGGAGTCAGGCTCAGAGCTGGCGTGCAGCTACACTATATAGGACCTCCAGCATTGACATACAGTTCAGACCACGTGACTCTTTGCAAACCTTCCAATAATCCCAGTTGGTCAGTTAGAGCATGCTAAAATTCTTCTAAATTCCCCCTTATTTTTTGTCAAAACAAAGCCCTCCGAATTCCATAGCAGTCCTCCGTGTTTCCGGCAGACATTTAATGTCTAGGAGGCGCTACCGTAAGCCTCTGCGTCGTGTATGCAGGTCTGTCACGCTCTGGTTGGCCCGCTATGGTGTCGCAGATTGGCCCAGGACAGGCGACCAATGGCATCCCACCATCAGAAAGCCTTCAGTCTACTACACCCGTGTTTGGTGTGTCAGTGCAGCTAGCGTTTGTGCGTGTGTGTGTGTGTGTGTGTGTGTTTAGGGGCATAACACTGTGTGATTGTGACTATAGTGTGGTAACTGACGTGTAGTACAAAGCTCAGGCCTTACATTTATTGATAGACAATGCTCTAATATGAGTGGTGGTAGGCCTGACAGATGTAATGTACAATGTCTGTGAAGTTGTGTGTGCCACAAATCCCTAATTCCTAAGCCTTTGCTCTGAAACAAAGCATATTGTTGTTCCGTCCACCATGGTGGTGATGGATACCGAGCAGACATTTAGGTGTGTATCACTCAGCCAACCCACTCCCTAAATGTGCTTTTACAGCCACCCTTACGGCGGCCGTTAATTACTCACCCCGGCACAGTGAAGGTCTCGCTGGCTGCCATGGCAACGGTCAAGCTGCTCGTATTCTCGTGGTATAGGGATGCTGTTTTCTACCAGAAATAATACCGGCCTCCCTCTTCTCATGTAGCACGAAACATTTTGGTGTGTAAAATACACTTAAAATATACATGATCTTGTTAAAAAGACGGCTGGGTTTGTACCATAGGATACTTTGCTGTAGCTAACTAGCGGTTAGCTAAGGGGGACGGTAAGAGGGCTGTGCTTGTCGGGGAGGGTGTTGAAAGGTCCTGGGTTAAATTCAAGCCAGGGGTCTATGTACACAATCCATGAGATATCTAAAGTTCAACCCTACCTTCTCATAAGAAACGTATTCTGCAAGTTGATTCAGATAAAAGTGCAAATGACAGATTTGTAATTTGCTAAACGCAGCTTGGAGAGCTGGTAGGATTTAAGGCTACAATAGCTGTCTGTCTTGTTGAGCCATAATCTCAATACAATAACATTTTCATTGCCTTGGGAGAAGGTGATGTCATTTTAACGGTTTACCAGCAATTTAGCCTGTGCCTCCGCAACTAAATCAACAAGCAGCATCTATAATGGGAGCTTTGTTTGGAGTGTGTCTGTTTTGAATGTAGTCAAACACGCATTAGTATTATTATTTTCTTCTGTGTCAGGCCAGCCAACTGGGCGTCTACCGGGCATTTGTGGACAACTACGAACTGGCTGTGGAGATGGCAGAGAAGTGTTGCCAAGCCAACACACAGTTTGCTGAAATCTCTGAGGTAAAACAATGAAAGGAACGCAACTTGCAAAACTTCACTTCTTCTTAAACTAATAGTGACACTAATATACTGTATCAGTCATTTCCATACACGCAACGAAGTCGAGAATATCTTATGGAAAATATTATTATAGTGATATTTCCTTTTTAAGAACAAGTCATGTCAGTTTTATTTATATAGCCCTTAACCACATTACAGTCTCAAAAGGATTTGCAAGCCCAGTGTTCACATGGAAACAAACGAAACCTCCTTAATCTGCTCAAGTCAATTACTTTGTATTTAAGAATAAATGGAACAAAGTGGACTTTGCAGATTAAACACACTAAACGTTAAGTTGCCAGTGAGGGACTGTGTTAAAATGCCTATCCACCAACCTTCTCTCTGAGCAAAAAGCAGCAATTGCATTTTAAGCTTTTTGCTGACTCTCGTTGATATTATAAACATGCAGTTAGAGGTTTCGTGTCTTGCTGAAGGTCAAAGCTGTTTTGGGGTCTGTGCTTACTATAACTCCCCGGGCACTGACGTGATTTGTTCTGCCCTACACTGCAAAGGGAACATTTAGTCAGGGATCAACTTTGTGGCTCTGTAATGTAGCCCTACTACACAAGACAGCTTTCAGGAGAGACTTCAAGCTTAATGCATTTCATAATTTCAGTTAACAGTTTAATGGTTTCACAATGATGTCTACCTACAGAGTAACATTTAACAATTCAGCACTATTTTAATGTGAATGTTTAAGCATGCACTGTGTGTGTGTGTGCGTGCGTGCAAGTGGGTGTGTGCCTGGGGAATGTGTGATCGTGTGATTGTAAAGTTTCGCCATTAGCCTGTTTCTTTGTATAAAGATAAGAAAAACCTGCTTCATTTTACCTATAAACAGATGAGACATAATACATTATTTTAACCACAATTTTTCATCAATGTCAGATGGGAGTAATTGGTTTTAAATGGGGATGGCACCGATACAATACTGAGATCAGAAATCAGTCCGATACTGAGTTAAACAGCTTGATCGGTATCGGTGACAATTGGACAGTTTTACATGCGTAGGTCTAACCTACCCACACTATCAGCAGCAGGTTTCTAGAATGCATCTAAATCCTAAAATAGAGATTGGTTGTCATTTACTTTGCAACTTAACTATGAACTTAATTTAACACTGGAATCGGATCGGTACTCGGTATCGAGACAAACAGAGATTGTCAGAAGTCATGAGGGATTTATGAGTGTACTGCACACAGCTATACTATACTGAGCGTTAAGGCAGTGCATCATTAGCGTAGGGTTGCAATTAGCAACCATTAGCCACTCGCTAATGGCCTGAATAATGATGCATTGGTCTGAGCCACCGGAGCCAGATAGCGGGGTCAGCTGCTCTGGGTGACAGTTAATAGAGAAGTGGAAGAACTTAAGCCACAGCCAAGGATAATTATTACAGAACACTGCGTTGAACAGTGCCGCTGTGCAGGTTGGCTACTTTGTGCACACGGTGAAACAGTAAACATGTGAGTAGCAGATTAGCACTATCTAGTGACGTGCTGTGGTTAAATAATGGAAGCAGTGCAAAAAATATCTTGGTGAAAAAATAAAATATTAGTTTAAAAAAAGAAGAAGTTTGGTATACCTTTTAGCATGTATCTATATTTGGTACAATTTGGTCAAAATTATTGCATGCCAATCTCATAAACTGATGAGAGATGCAGTTCAGTTCAATCTTACAGGGAAAGCCCCTGCAAAACAGGATTACATATCTAGTGCTGCCCCCGGTGGCCAGCCTGGGTTGTGTTTATGAATGAATACATTTCCCACATTCATTCCTCTTGTGTTCTCTGTCCAGAATCTCAAAGTGAGGAGTCCCAAGGACTGTAAGGACCATTCTGCCAAGAACTCACTGGAGAGTAAGTCACGATCTCTGCCTGTTTAAACACACGTGTTTGCTATTCTGCTGCCTGCCAGTAACTCACCAATGAGTGATTCTAGAAAGCAGAGGAATGTCGCCGTCGCACATCGTGCGGACCTTATCACAGTCGAATGAGGATAACGTCTTTCTCAATTCTCAGAATGTGTGAAGGGAATGTAAATTAAACTTGTGAGGCAGCTTGGTATGCCGGATCACAATCGCGCGAAAATCCATGTTGTGCGAGAACACCACCACCAGTGTTCCTGTCAGGAACTACTGGCAGCTACACTGCTGTGGTTTAGGTGCAATGTGAGATAGAGACGGTTCGTCCAATCACCCGCTACGTTTATCAATGTCTGCCGTTTATGGTGAATAGTGGGTATAATGTAAGTAATTTATTCAACTCCGGTCCTGGAGGGTCGCACCCTGCATGTTTAAGATCTCTACCTGCTCAAACACACCTGATTCAAATTAATGAAAAAACGGGTCATTATCAGGCTTCTAGCAACCTTGAATCAGGTGTGTTGGAGCAGGGAGAGATCTAAGGAGAGATCTAAAACATGCAGGGTGCGGCCCTCCAGGACCGGAGTTGAATAGCCCTGCTGTATGTTTTGGTGATGTAGCATACAATGCTGTGAAAAGGAATTTCCCTCTGGGGGACAATAACGTCAAAGTAGCAGCCCTGTTCCAAACTGTCTCAGATGGTTCTCTATGTAACAAACCATCTGGCATGGTCAGTTTACAGTGAGATACAAATCCAGCCCTCGGAGAATAATTGTAGCACTACCTACAATTCCAGTTTGCTAATGGAATGATGTCACATTGTGTGCTTTTTCATGGTCAAGCATGGATAAAGATAATATAATATAAAATGTGTTGATGTTTTCCCATCTGATAGTGTGTGATTTGAAATAGCCTAAGCAAATAAATCCAAAGCACAGTCCCGGGAGAGTAAATAGATAAATGGATCCTGGTGCTACAGAATAAGCACTACTAATGCTGCCTAGATAATGTGCTGCTAATCTGTTCTCATCCACAGCTCTGCTGTATAAACCAGTGGATAGAGTAACTCGAAGCACACTGGTCCTTCACGTGAGTATAAAAATGACAAATAATAAATAATGCAAGACACATTTCTTTCTCTATTTGTTAATGATATGTATTTTATTAAAGGACCAGTCAGGATTTTATGTTCCTATTTCCTACTTTCGTGTGATGTACAGTAGCTAAACAAAGACTTTTTCGGTAATCCGTCATTTACATTTACTATTGTGTAAAATGTGTACTATTGTACAAACTTTACTATTGTGTGTGTGTGTGTTGCAGGACCTGCTGAAGCACACCCCCGCCAGCCACCCGGACCACCCCCTGCTCCAGGACGCCCTGCGCATCTCTCAGAACTTCCTGTCCAGCATCAACGAGGAGACCGCGCCTCGACGGCAGTCAGTCACCGTCAGGAAGGGAGAGGTGTGTGCGTGTGTGTGTATCAGTGCATCTGGTGTGTGTGTTTGTGTGCGCATTGCGCACGTGGTGTGTATGTGTGTGTACACATGTGGTGTGTATGTGTGTGTACACATGTGTGTGTGTGCGTGTGTGGGCACATGCTCGAAGTGTGCCTGTATTTTGCACATGATTGCACAATAATTAGAATATTCACTTTTCTATTCAACATTTTATATTGCAACATTACTAATAAATACAAAACAAATAAATATGAGCCGTTTTACCGGCACACCTCATGCATGTGCCACCGTGCCCTCCAAGTGACCTTGACTCCGTCTGGAGCAGAATAAACCATGCCTTTATATGGTCATAACAGCATCCTCTGACTGTAGGGGGGCTTTTGGGGTTGTTAGCTCTCAGCGACAGTGTGTCATCCCTCTGTCACCCCGAGACTCGAGCACGCACGCACGCACACACACACACACACACACACTCCCAGACCGCCCCGCTCCCCCCCCCGGCCAGCCGAACCCCAGGAGAGGGTCTGGCCTCATGTGAATGAATGGCTCCTGATTGCTAGCTTGCGTGACAGTGCTGCATATAATGCCTTGTAATGAACCACCACTCTGCCTTGACTGGCAGATTCCAACTTATTTATTCATACATGGGAGGAGAGGTAGGGGTTTGATTTTAACCCTGTGTGCTAACACGATTACAGCCCTCTGACCATATACAGACGTAATGCATTATTGTCTTTCTTCTTTTATGTCACAGAGCGCACACACGCACACGAACACGCACACACACACACACACACACACGCACACGAACACGCACACACACACACGCACACGCGCACACGCACACACGCATTAGCCTGCTTCAACCTTTTGTCCCCTCAGGACTCATCTGCAACCCACACCCCAACACCGCCCATTAAATATTGATGATCAATACATGAAAGCAGGGCAGAAAAATCAATTGGCCTCATTATATTCCACCTCACCATTGTGATTTTCTTGAGATTTCTTTTACCCCCTCAGTTTCCGCTATATAAGCTAAATAAGTGTAAGTTCAGCTGCCGATTAATAATGTCTGAATATCGGCTAAAACGTTAAGAGGGAAGCACTGCTGATGTTGTGGACGTTACATTCAAGTGGAGTTTTTCGTTCTAATGCTTATGATGCAGTTAATTGGTAATGTACATTCTAACAACAAATGGTTTTATAAAGACCCTTTAAGGGTTCTATAGCTTGGTATGTATTTGGAACCCTCGAAGGGTAGTAGCAGTTCATTTTTAATTTTAAATGTAAGTTTTTTTTAATCATCTGTGTAGTGTGACATTCACTGCCAACAGATGCTACAATATGCAAATAAAAGAAATGTGATTTAGACATTTAACGGTATAGTCAGCTATTGCAAGATAATTAAAAACTAAGATAATTGTAAGCGAATAAACTTTTTGTCAAACTCACCAAATATCTCCTCGCTAGCTCTGTGCGTGTTCTCTAATACTTCTAATACTTCTACACAGCCGTGTAAATGGGAACATAAATAAAACACGAGTAGTACTATGAACACAGCCACAGTACTACTCGGGTATAGACAAATAGACGACGCTTGATTAAAAGTAAATGCTGTTTTGGAAATGCCACTGAGGCCCAGAAAACCTCTGTCAGGAAAAGCGGTGCATCTACAAGGACAGAGTGATGAGCAAGGCTTTGTCTTTTAATTGTTACCATCTGGGCGACTGCATCGTTCCTGTCTATTCGCTAAAAACAGGTCCAAATATGAATTTGTTCCACAAGCTTATTACCTTTGTAATCGGGCAGTGATAGCTTCTTAGGATGCCCTAAGAATGGGTGTGTGTATGTAGGTTATTGTCTCTGATGTTCTGTGATGTCCGTGATGCCTTGTGATTTTCTGCAGCAAATCAATTTCCCCATGGGGACAAATAAAGTCTAAAATGCAGTCTAAAATAAAGTCTAAAATGCAGTCTAAAATAAAGTCTAAAATGCAAATAAGGATTCTGCCTGCTCACCACTGGGAGAGACTCAGTTTTTTTTTTTTTTTGGGGGGGTTTATGTGAGCTGGTCAATATTTAATCACTGCTCTGGTGTGTCAGCATGCACGCATTTCTCTTTCACTCACCCTTTCACTCACCCTTTCTCTCTCCCTCTCTCTGTCTCTCTCTCTCTGTGGTGTCTGTGGTGATGCTGACATTTCAGTCAGCTGTTTTGAGGCGTAGTTGCTAACATGTAACATCGAATGTTCAGAGACGGATGTATTTGTTAATGCAGGCTTTTGACTTTGTTAAAATATGATTTATTCTACTGGGCACCCTGTACGGAACATGTTATAGTCTGATGTATTTATACGGAATTATCCCCTAACACACACACACACACACACACACACACACACACACACACACACACACACACAAATATATTATTAATAAACTCCACCCATCCAATAATGTATTTCAATAATGATTGTACTGATTTATGGCACTCAAACGAACAGATGTCATTCTGAATAACATACCCCGGGCATAACTGTCCACTAAAAAAATGGTAATTTACTATTTACACACCTGTACAGTTGTAGTTGTATTTGACTGCGATTAAATCCTCTCAGGTGAAAGAGTTGAATTAGCAGGCCCACTTATGTGCGTGCATGTTTTGTGTGTTCAACGTTTGGATGGCTAGTCCTGGTTCATCCCTTCATCGTGTGATTTACACATATTATAATATAATATATGTTACATCTGTTAGCATGTGTCTTCCTTTGGGCCTGTCTCCTTTAGAATTGGCTCAACGAAGCCCGGGATTATGTCTGACTGGCCGGATGAATAGCGTGGGTTCTTACTGGGTCCGTTAGTGATAATAACGCTAATCATATTTCTCTGTCATAAATTCATTATTTAGTGTTTGTTACTTTGTCAACAATACACAACACGAACAATGATGTTCTGTCACTGGAATCTGTTGCTGATTGGTTAATAGGACCTTTCGGACAAACCCCAGGCTGAATCTGTAGATTATTATATTATAATAATAATCATGCTTGAAGCTAAAAACCAATTCACTCAAAGGTATCACTTCATTCAAACTCCTAATTTGAGATTGATGTGATATAGATTATGTTGACAGGGATTGATATTCCCATCAGGTAATATAACATTACTCGTCTTAATACATCTATAACCAAGACCTTAGACATGAAGGATGTTTTATGGCCTACATTGATTCTTACCAGATTATTCAAACACAGGTTCTCAAGACTTGTTCCTCAGTGAGCTCAGTTTAGACACAAAATGGGTCACAAGGAAAGATCTGGATGGCTGTCACGTGGGAAGACTAGCAATATAAGAGTCTGGAATCAAAAGTGGAGCATTAAATTTCCCACTTGGCCTAATGGTTTTAGGTCTTTTGATTTTCTCCGACACCACAGGGTATCAGGGGCTTGCTGTGTGACTTAGCTGGCATGCGTCATCGACTTTATCATCTGCCTTCCCAAGCACTTAGAAGTCAACTTATCTGGCAGAACACGGCCTATGTGGAAGATACAGTATGTCACCGTGGCTTACTTGCCAATAGTTGTCACCACCGCTGGATATTAGAGCTCTGTCGTCTGCCTAGATCAGGGACTAGGCCGCTATTGGAGGGGTTCAAGATGGCGGGGCGGATTGCAGGAGGCACGACTTGACGTGAATTTAGGGATGGGGAGCTTATTGAGAACAGCCGTACGATTGGCTATGACCTGCTGTGATGTCACGTCTCCTTGCTTTGCCACCATGAACTGGTGTGTGTGTGTGTGTGTGTGTGTGCGTGCCACAAATATACCTGCATCACAGCCTATGGCAGTAAGTCCTAACCTTATAATTATATGGTTAGGCTGTAACCAATCAGATGGAAGATGAAGACTGCTGAGCCTGCAGTATTGGAGGTGAATAGAGTGCATGGCTGACGGAGCCAGTGATAGTCATGCCATTGGCTGCCACAATGAATAGAGTTAATCTAATAAGGCTAGGACCTTATGACCCCTCCCCCACCACCACACACACACACACACACAGGTCTACAAAATGTGTTTTAATGTCTGTTAATGTAAACATCCTCTCTTAAATGACAAATGGCATCACCGCACTTCCCCCACCTGGCCAATGACAGTATTACAGCCACATTGCCTTCTGACTGGCCCAGCTCTGCCCAGTCTACGGTACAATAACACGTGTGCTAACAGCCGCCTCTATTGTTCCTCTGTTGTTGCCGTAGAGCCGGCAGCTCCTGAAGGACAGCTTCATTGTGGAGCTGGTGGAGGGAGCGAGGAAGCTCCGTCACCTGTTCCTCTTCACGGACCTGCTGCTCTGCGCCAAGCTCAAGAAACAAATGGGCGGGTACGGACACAGCCTCCATGCCCTTTGGCCTAATGTTATAATCCTTGTAATGTTACAGTTGTTACAGTTGACCGATCCCGAGCCCCGCCCCCTTTTGCCTGTCCACCAGTAACAGAAACCCCGTTAACTGTCTGTTTTCCTGTTACAGCCTACTGTCCTGTTTTGTCCAACCTAGTTACAGTAACTAGGTTGGACAGCTGAAAGGGGTGGGGTTTAGGATCTGTCAATTCTATTAAAGCAAGACCAGATAAATAGGACATTGTTTGCAGACTATATCAGTAAAATGTAAAAAAAGCACAGTGTAATCCTAATTGAACTGCGTTTTATTTAAATGTGTATATATTGTGTGTGTGATCGAGTTCAAAGGCACCCTACGCTAAACGGCAATTCTTGTGCAATTCTTGGGCTTAAGGGTGAGGGGTAGATCATTGTGTGAGAGCTATACGGGGAGGGGTTGAGAGGGTTAGGTGAGGCTTTTTGTTACTTGTTTTGTTGCGCTGGCGATTCTCGACAGCGATGGAAGAGCGTTGGTTCACGAGCCGTCTAAATTGTTCAGGCTAATGCTGTTTTACCTTCGTTTACCATAGTTTATCTATGTTTTACTACTGTTTTACCTCTATTTTACCTCCACTCACCTTTGTTTATCTATGTTTTACTTCTGTTTGACCTCCACTCACCTTTATTTATCTCCATTTATCTCTGGCATGAAAACTGATGGGTTCGACCTAACTCCAGTGGGTGTGTAGGCTACTGTCGTTAAGATGTCTCTGAAGAGCCGTGCGCTACAAGTTTTACGTCCGCCATCTTTGTTTATCTCTGCTTTCCCTCTCCGCCATCTTCCCTCTTCGTCTGCTCCCCCGTTCCCACGGCAGCAAGGGCCAGCAGTACGACAGCAAGTGGTACGTCCCCCTGCACGAGCTGACCTTCCAGGGGCCCGAGGAGGCCGAGCCGCTCATCGTGCCCCAGGCTCCCGACGAGGAGCTGGACGCATTGAAGGTCAAGATCTCCCACCTCCGCAGCGAGATCCAGAGGGAGAAGGTAGAGGCTGGAAGCCTGCATACAGATAAACTAACACACACTGAGACCTAGTCTACACATATGCGGTATATTTAAAAAAGTGAATTTTCCGGCTGATTATAAAAATCCAATCCGTGAGCACTGTTGATTAAAAAAACTGAAAAAAGAAACAACCAATCGACATGAAAACACATTAGCATGCTTTCTAGCCTTGTCAAGAAATACGCCTCATGTAAATAGAGGACATAACGACACACAATCTGACGTCAAAACGAAGGAGATAACGTTGCACAAGCCGACGTTACAAGCCAACAACTCTGTCTTCCCCGTCTATACGTGAATACCGGTAACAAAGCTTCTAAATATCTTCACGCCGGAAGGAGTTTCAGATAGCCTCCCTCTGTCTGCAGTGATTATCAGTGTGAGGGTGGATGAAAGGACAAAACGCATAGAACAAGCAACGTATTTAAAAATACCTGTGTATGCGTAGACTAGGTATGAATGGATGAGGGACTGATATCATGGGACAATCTAAATACCTACACACACACACACACACACACACACACAGACACTTAGAGTATTAATATTTCCCTGGGCGATAATTGCTTATTGTTGTTTATCCTTTCCAATCCTTTACGTTGTCAAATTAAGAGGTCATCATATCGTGACACAGAGTTTCAGTTTTGAATTAATATGAAATGGCAAAAATGTCAAATGAACTGCCAAACTGAGTTACACAGTTGATTCATACAGTAAGCTGTACATGTATGTATAGATATTATGTCACATTCCCAAATGTGCTTGCTTGTGATGGTACGTTCTATGTTGCGCACATAAGCATGTGCACACACACACACACACACACACACACACACACACACACACACACACACACACACACACACACACTCTGACGCCCATGTGTCTCTGCAGAGAGCCAACAAGAGCTCCAAGGTGATCGAACGTCTGAGGAAGAAGTTGTCGGAGCAGGAGTCTCTGTTGCTGTTGACATCTCCCAGCATGCCCCTGAGGGTCCACACCAGGAGTGGCAAGGTCAGTGGCAGGCTCATGACCAGGACTGGAACAGACTGGCCTGGGACCGGTACAGACTGGCCCAGGACTGGCCCAGGTCTAGACCAGGACAGGTACAGACTGACCCAGGACCGGCTCAGGACCGGCCCAGGGCTAGCTCAGGATTGGCCCAGGACTAGCTCAGGACTAGCTCAGGACTAGCTCAGGACTAGCCATCCACCCTTATCCTTTTAAAGTGGCTAGTCAAAAATAAATCTAAACAAATACAATGTATAGTATTTATAATTTACTTCTATAAAAAACATATACTACTATACTACATTTATAAAGGTTTGGACGCTTTAATCCAAAGCGATTTACAGCGAGTATAATTATTAGAAGGAGCAGGCAGGGCTGCTTACTAGGAGGTCAACTCCAGGGCTTGAACATCGACCCTTTGGCTGGGAGCCAAACACATAGACCACTATACTCTCTTGCTCTCTAACATTAATGTAGTAATGTGTATGTATAATAAAATACAACCTTTTGTTCTTGTATTGTTTTGAGTTTTAGCCAATCTTTATAATGTGCTGAAATATTTTTTAATTGTTGGTGAAGCAGAAAGCATTGCATCCTGTGTTTGGTGTTCTAGTAAGCATACGCTAGCTAAAAGGCTTTGCTACAGACTAAGGTGTTTTTGGAATAACATGGAAAATATTGGACGGAATTTGCACGTAACTCGTGCAAAAGGTGACATAAGCAAATTGTCACCTAATAAACGATTGTAGATTAAAGAATAATTCTGTGTTTTAGAGTTACATTTTCCTGATTTCCTCTGACTATGAACGTGTTGAGTGGAAGGACATGATCAAGGAACAGCAGAAGAAATGTAAGAGTCCCACAAACAGACACTTTACTTCATAGAACTCATTTTCCATGTATATGACTGTATTCATCCTAGCTGAGACTGACAGTTTGTTAAACCGGCATTTATACAAGACATTGATTCAAGTGTATGTGCGTATGTGGTGTGTATACATGTAATATAAATTAAATACCGTATATGTGTGTGTGTGTGTTCTTGCTGGCCACAGGCAAAGCTCCAGACGAGCTAGCTATAATACATTATGCATGACTTCAGCAGAGCACATTCGCTTACATAATTCGCTGTGTTACATCAGCACCCCTGAACGCTCCTGAGTGTGTAAACCACTGTGCTTGCCTTTAAGGTCTTAGAGGTTTCTCCTTGACTTCCATGGAGCTGCAGATGTTAACCAACTCGTGTGTCAAACTGCAGACAGTCCACCACATTCCTCTCACAGTCAACAAAGAAGGTACGGCGGCGTTCTCGGCCCCACAAACACTGTAAAAACACTATAAATTATGCATGTGAAGAACTCTGGGATATGTTATCTTTCCTTCTTTCCATTTGTGTCACTGCTTGAATAAAAGCAACAAACTCCACTCCTCTCGGTAAGCACCACGCAGCCACCCACCCACTTATCATTCTCTCTGTCTCCCAACTGTTTTTTTCCAGAGGATGAATTCCCCGGTCTCTACGGGTTCCTGAATGTAATCGTCCACTCTGCCGCTGGACTTAAGCAGAGCTTGAGTGAGTCCTCTTCCATGTGCATACAGACATACTTAATGTACAGGGGGAACAAAAACTGCTTACATGTTGTTAGTGTAGCCGGTCTGCCTCAGACCGGTTGATAATCTGCGTTGTGTCTACGGTGCGGAAGAATGAAGAGGACTACTGCTGGCTTGCAAACTGGAGATGGGTTTATTATACCTGTATGATAGCAAAAAAAACAGCTTTTTCATACAGGCTT
>JAODUH010061751.1:0-17536 GCA_027564835.1 Typhlichthys subterraneus | reverse complement strand
GTTCGACAATCGGCCGAACCCTCCTTTCCAGCACCTTGGAGTAGACTTTACCAGGGAGGCTGAGTAGTGTGATACCTACTCAGCTAGTTAGTTACTTGCCAAGATAACTAAATTTAAATAAATCAAGACACCTGTCTTGGTAGTCTACACAAGTGTCACCTATAAAGTGCATTTGAGACTGAAATTACAACATGTTTGCAGGTAGGATTGTGTGAGCATTGTGAGGCAGCCCATGATTGACCAACAAGTGTTATACCACTATAGACAAACTTCTAAGTAAATCCTCTCATATAGCGAGAAATGAAATTACTTACTTCCAGATTCTCCTGATTCACTTTTTCCTGGAATTAAAACATAATATTTGCTGCTGACATGTCTTTAACTGTCCTTCACATACTTTACATATCTTAAATGTATTTCTGTATTTAGCGGTCCTGTCTGAGAAACCTGGGACACATGCAGGTTTACATGAGATTACCACATTGGAAATATCATATACGGTGCCTAGCTGGAGCCAGGCCAGGAAGAGTCTTAGACGTCAGTAAACTAACAGGCCAGGCCATGAAGAGTGTTAGACGTTAGTAAACATACAGGCCAGGCCATGAAGAGTCTTAGACGTCAGTAAACTAACAGGCCAGGCCATGAAGAGTGTTAGATGTCAGTAAACTTACAGGCCAGGCCATGAAGAGTCTTAGACGTCAGTAAACTAACAGGCCAGGCCATCAAGAGTATTAGATGTCAGTAAACTTACAGGCCAGGCCATGAAGAGTGTTAGATGTCAGTAATCTTACAGGCCAGGCCATGAAGAGTATTAGATGTCAGTAAACAATATTTGCCTGGTCTTGGCTGTGCTGGTGAGGCTTAAAATGAATTCTGTGTAGGCCTACAACAAATAGCTTATTGCTCATTTAAAACAAGGTACTGTAATGCTTTATTAGTCTGCAAGGAGACAGATCGGTAAAGACATATTCATGTAAATAACATGCTTTTATAAATGCTTTGTTGGGCTGCTGCCCAAAGATCCCAAGTTGCAGGCAGATAGAAGCACAACACATTATGGTCTGTAATGTACCACATACTGTATAGTGTTAAAGAAAGAACTTCTTTCAACTGCCAAATGCGACCATGCACGGCTTTACTAGCCAAACAACAATCATTCAGCTCAGTAAACCGTGTTTATGACAGTGGTCTAACATTTAGCCATTAAATTGGTGGTAAGGCATATTATAAATACCAGCATTATTGTAGAGATGATTACATTATAATGCATTTAGTTAGTACTTTATTTGTTTATTTATTTATGTATCACTTCACATTCACATATAAAAATACATGTATAGTTATTAATAACAAAATAAATTGTTGAATTATTCAATGTGTACACATATACATAAAGATATATTGTGTAATATTTGTATTGGCTGGAATAAAAATATAGTCATGTATAGCCTGTTATATGCTTAAATATATAGTAACGTTATACATCTTATATACAAATAGAGTATTTGTTGTAGTAGTAATACAAATTGCATAAATCGCAGCTCATAGGCTCTTGGATATATTCAATTTGTGAATGGAAGCATCTTGATTGGTCTGTTCACATGAAAGTCATCAGAACTGCAGGTGGGATGTCCAGGTGATCTCGCAATTTCCGTCAGCACCGCCTTGGTTTGTCCTCAGCACAGTCCAGGACAAGGTTCACGCGTGGGAGCTGAAGAAGACACAGAGATTCTTGTCAAGTCCCTCAGGCCTGAAGCTTCACTTATCAGTCAAAATGGACCAATGAAATACCAAAACGGGCCTTCCCAAAAGGCACGGCTGGACGTGGTGTTCATTCCAACTCGACCTTTGATGTCCGTAAACATGTATAAACCAAACTGTCTGCATGCCTGACAAGTAACAGTCTGTAGGGACTTATCTCGAGCCGCAAGCAAAAAATGTCAAATAAACCGCAAGCAGGACCCGGGTCTCCCTCCTCCATGCCTCAGTTTCAGGCATCTCTGCTCCCTCCTCGGTCTCCTCCTCTGTTCAGCCAGCTGGACGGCTAGCCTGGAACGTAGCTCTGCGAGGGAGCGGCGGCGGCGGCCATACTTATCCATCTTCTCTTGCGGAGCAGAGGATTTTCTGGCATCGTCACTTGTCCGGTGTATTTTGTAGAACATGTCATGAACTACACATGTTGCCAGAGAACAGCCTGGTGACCTCCGAGACCTAAATACCAGTTGAAGACGAAAGTAAGACTATAGTTCAAGCCATGAGAAAGGGTTTTCTCTCAAACCCATAAACAAGACTTGAGCCTATCCATGAGAGGTGCATGGATAGGCTCAATTTCACATTAAAACTAAAACGGTTTCAAGGTCAGATATAGAGCTCTGACCTTGAAAAGTGATCAAAGCGGGAAAAAAAAAAATTTTTCCTTACCTTGACTGAACTGCAGGATCATCTGCCCCCTCTTTCCTGGTTAGCCCACAGCAGATCTGTGGGCGCCTCTCGCTGGCCGACGCTAATACTGCCGTGTCTCTCCTCATGCGGGTTTGCAGCCACACTTTAAACCTGTCACACACAGCAGGGGATGTGAACCACTGTCTTCTAATGTACTGTGATCAACAGTAGAGCAGGTCAAGTCTTAATTCACCAAAAATGTACAGATGACTTTGTATTAGTTGGCTATTGAACTGCCAACTCCGCACTTGGCTAAGTGGCACATTTGTGACACCCCCCCGCCACCCCCCTTCCGACCCGCCCGCTCGCCCCTTTCCACCCCAATAAAAATAAATCCTAACTTGTTTCAAGCCACACTATTTCAAAAAAACTCAAAAATGTGAATTGCCATGATCATTGCTACAAGCAGAAGCACGCACAGATTCACAGATTCTGTAAATTTAAGTAAGTAATATTGTATCAAGCCAACAGTCAATTCATCTTCCACTGTTGAGGTGTTCCTTTACCCGAAAGCTCACCTATTTTTTAGGTTGTTGCTGACCTCCACTGTTGCACCCTTTATCAGCACCACAACCATAGCGAACACACAGCAGCAGATAGTGGCTTGAAGGGCTAACCTCATAGTGGCTGGGCGTAAAGGGACAGATGCTGTGGGAGCCGGGGCAAAAGAAGCTGAGCCCTGGCGAGCTGTCAGGACTGCAGGAACATATTAATTTACACATTTAAATAGAAATTCAAATAGAAATTGTGACAAATATCAAAATCTAACACGGGTTATCCCATAGGTATGTCTTAAATGTAACAGAATGTTGCAAAAACACTCTTATCTCAGAACAACAAAAACATCTCGTCAGTACAATTGTTAATTATGGCATTTATTTATCTTACAGTTCCTAACAGACACAATGCTTTATTACATCGGTGCGTGTTATCATACACACTACAAATTAAAAAAAAAACACAAAAAATGTGACTTACCTTATTCAATAGTTACCATAGATAGATAACGAATGGTGTGCAAATATGTTCTGCTCCTGGATAGTGTTAGGTGTCTCCTCAAGCTTGGTTTAGGATACTTTTACATTTGGTTCTGAACTATACAGAGCTAGTGTGAGAGGCTTTATAGAGAGAGGGATGGGTCTGCACCTGAATGCCAAGCCCAATGGGAGGGACTTTGAAGGAGTTCATCAACTAACATATAGTTTATTTTTAGCAATGTATACCACAAACATGAGGTTACATTGAATTAATATAGAATGCACATTACTTAATAACATAATATTCACTGTGAGTCTGAGAGTAAGAAAATACTGTATGTCTATGGCAAATGTAAAATGGGTGATTTTGTTTATTTACTAAACACGCAGATAATTGTGTTAGTTTGTGCAGATGCCGCTAAATGGTGGGAAAACGCACGCAATTGTAAATGTAAGTGGAAGACTTTGCCTCTGTTAAACTCATATGTGACTTGAATCACTTCGAAATGCAAATGGTGTGAATTGGTTCTCTGTCGGCATGGCAACAGCACAATCTATCCATTAAATTGCATTTCGTTACACTGCATTAATGATGGAGCATGAAGCTGTTACACTGTGTGTAGACAACCGGGTAAAGATCATTGCAGTCTGTAGGTCATTAACACCTGGGTTGGTGAAACTGATTCCGATGTACAACAACTTATTTTTAGTTTCCAAGCAGTAGTTAAAATAAAAGTGAAAAAGTCTAATCTAGCTCTTATTACCAAAGGTCTGCTATTGGTTCAAGGAACGTGACGACCTGTGGTCAGCAGTTAGGTATTCCACATTCCACTCATCCATCAATGTTTGGCTGTTGTCATGTTTACAGTACTTTATTATACCTGTATACAATGAATCACAAACTTCCAATGTTAGAATTAAAATTACGTATAGGTATTTGATCTAAAGTGAATTGTAATGAGTACCGTCACAGTAAGTTGCATGTAGGGGTTAGGCATCTATTACTTCCCGTAAGGCTGTCATGTTGACCGCTGGTTATATATAGCTTTCTAGCTATGTTTCCTTCTTCACAATTTTTTCTGTATTTTCTGTTAATGAAATTACTTACCAGGCTCTTTTTGTCTCAACAGAAACTGAGTGTAAGTAGATGTTTGCCTTGGTTGAGAGAGCATCCTGAGTCATGCATGAGAATGTATTGTATACATACACATGCACAATGTGTGTGTGTATGTGTGTTATGTCACACACAGAGAGTGCTTTCAGGTCAACAGTCAACAGTCAACAGTTTTTATAAGCCACGAGGTGATTCAGCAGTTTGCTATTAAATTAAATCATGTTCTGGTCCTCACGTTTTGATATGCTCTCCAAATAAATTAGGCTTATGGTTGATGTGTGTGCAAGTGTGTGTGTTTGTGTGTTTGTGAAAACCAGCTGTTCTTGATCACCTAAAACTGTTAGGACATGGTCCAGAGAATTATTTTTCATTAAACATCATGGAGTCACATAACTGGCATTGTCAATAGCTGAATAGGTCCTACATCAAATGTGCAACACTATTGACTGTCATTCAATACTCAATGTAATTGCTAACAGCCTAAATATCAGCAAAGTGCAAATTTTTGAAGAGCTGAACTAACATATAATAGGAAAGAGAAGGACATTTTTAAGATAAGGGGTAAAGAAATAAGATTAAGAATCCTAATGGAGAACTTCAGTCCTAGTAGAGTAGAGAGGTAATGCGTTGGTCTGTCAAACTTCCAATAAAATAAAGCAGAATGTAACATTTGTAACCAAGGTACTGGTGAATTGTGGAGAAGATGGTCATAGTGTCCTGACTCCTGCGGAAGGTGGACAATGACTGCTGCGAGAAGCTCATTCCACCATTGCAGTACCAGGATAAAGAACATAGAGACTGGGATAAGTGACTCTTACAACCTCGTGTAACGACAGACGTGCGAGGCGACCATTTGAGGTGAAGTGTTCTGGTGCTAGAGCTGAAGCTACAGCAAGACAGTTCCCTTTACTGCTTTATACGCCAACACCAGTGTCTCCAAGTCTGGTCCATTGAGTCAGAATCAGAAAGAGCTCGGGATCTGTTTATTTTGGTAGATTAATAGCTCAGAGACAGAATGTTGTTTTCTGTTGAGATGTGCTATAGCTACAGCTTATTCATACAGTTTATTAAATCAGTTCTAAACGGAACATGAAGCTATGGGGTAAGTGAGATATAGTGGTTATGGTTAAGGTTGTGGGTTCAATCTCAGTCTAGACACACCTCACCTACCTGTAAGTATGTCCTTTTGAAATAAATGTATTGAAAATGTTATTTGATTGATTAGAATGACTGCCAGGAAGTCATACTGTGCAAAATCTACATACATATCTTAAAAACACCATTTTGGGTATTGATATTGGTTTTTGACATGCAGAATTAGCATTTTGCCTCCAATCTCCATGAAATCCCTCAGGCTGAGAGAAGTACTTCTAGCAACAGTCCCAGAATGACTACACTTGGATGTTAATCCAAGACACACGAGACAAAGCACAGGTGCACACACAACATGCTCAAGCCTGTGCGCATACACAGTGCTAGCCTAGCTGTGGCTATAGTCAGCCTCTGGCCAGTAAATTCCCTGTACCCTATTAAGAAAGCTGTTTGTTTGAGGACAGTCTAACCTTTAATATGGATATAAATTAGTGCTCCTGTTACATGATGGATGTGTGGAGAATCAAGGTCTTGCCAGTGGTGCTGTGACTAAATTGAAAGTTACCTCATCTATATCCCTGCATGTGAAAACCATTTAGATATGGATGTTCGTATAACAGCATTCTGATCATTCCCGATTGTCCAGTCATTCATTTAACCCTTCTTTGCTAGTTAGCAGCAGGCTAAAGCTAAATCAATAGCATTTACCTAGTAGGATTATTACCTCAGTCTACCTTAAAGACGCAGTACCAGCTAAATCAGTAGCATTTACCTATTAAGATTATTACCTCAGTCTACCTTAAACTCGACCCTGTCCCGGTTAATAAGATATGTTGTGTACACAATTCTCTCCATATTTACTTTATTATCACTTCTACTTGGCTTTTTGTTTTGAATGTTGTTGTAAGAATGTTGTTTTTGACAGTTTGAGAGGGGAACGGTTGGAGTCTGGGGTGAATGTTTGGATTATCTAGTGTCAATTGTACATATTATACCTTAAATCTTTTAAAGATGCTAGATTTGGCTAAATCAGTGCATACAGGGGCAAGGGCTAAGGGAATTTCACTCACTGATAGCTGATGGATGTAATTTTTTTAACAAATTGCACTCAAATTATAGCTATAATTTTACCTACAGTGTAGCTATGCGTGTAAAAGCAGAAATAAATGTACGTGCGTGTGTTATGTGTTATGCACCTTACAAACACTAGAGAGAGACAAAATTGGCACGCAAAGTGTTTCCTGTATATTACATTGTGTTATTCTGAAAACTGACATCACATAAGCTCACGATCACATGTTACATTATTTAGGTATATATGGAAATGTCATTGTTGTAATTTGTTCATGTCATCCTTCAAGATCCCTTTACTGCTTTGTCTCTGATATTTTGGTACAGACTAGGACAAGGGGGTTTATATAAAAAGTGCATTTTTAAAAATGCCCTGTTCAATGAGTCACATCTAAAAAATGCTGACAAATCGTTTTCATTAGAAATGCGATTACAGGAAATTAAGGGCATACATTGTAATGACAAATGTGTAATAGTAGTCATGTTTATATTTTAAAACCCAATGTATTGTTTAGAACCATTATTCTTAAAATAGTTGAAAATAATTCTAGCTTTTCCACTCGATGATATTGTCTAATTACATATGAATTCATAAACGTGTTTTTCATTTTCTTTATTTGTTTGCTTCTAAGGCAACAGCCAGCATGAATGTCGACCATGTCTTCGAGATGTGGTTTGCTTCCATGTTCTCCAATCCCATCTGATCAATATTCCTTGAGAGATCCATAAAATTGGTGTCTTAAAAATACCCCAACAAGATTGCTCAAATTGGTGGCTTGGTATTACTTATCATAGTGCTCCCATATAAAGGAAAATGCTTGAACTCTGTATTGTTCTTAGGTGAACTGGTCGTAAGTCGTAACACATCGTCAGAGCATGGCTCACCTCTCGGCACCCGGAGCCAGCAGATTACACATTGTCCTCATTAGGGCTACAACGTTTAGATGAGCTAGCACTCGCATACTGGATCGCTCCCTCTGAGGGCTCAAATGCGTGAAGATGGGTATTTGGAAGAGCTTTATTTAGAAATCCTAGCTTTTTTCAGTTCTTTTGTTTACCCGCACGGGGATTGTTGAGAGATTGGTCATCATGTGTGATTTATCAGCTCAGGGTCAAGCCTTGTGTCTTCCAACACAATTTGGACAAACCCGAATCAAGGCAATGCAAGATAAATCTTGATAATTTGACATTGCCAGACAAGGGGCTGTGTGGGGGAGTGTAGTAAAGATAAGGTGTGGTTGCATTTCTAGAGTTTTTAGATCAGTCAATTTTGGTCTCTGGTCATACATTAAATATCATCTGAAATTTTATGGATGATAGGAAGAATGTGTGTTATATGCTACTAGCGGATACAATTAAGATGGTGTCCTTATATGAAGGCCCCGTTGAGCTGTCAATGACTTTGTCTTGCAACCCTGCTCTGGTATTTTTAGAATTAATTCATGTATTCTGATGAAACTATAGGATGCTGGTAAACAATACATTCGGTAGGGCGCCAGTACCAAACTTGCCTCAGCCAGATTAAGGTTTAAAGGAAAGAGCCATAACTTCATTGCCAAGCCTGCAAAGCAGTCCATGGGGGATGCATGCGAGAGTCTTTTCTTTTTTTTCCTCCAGAAACACTTGTGTTTTATATTTGCACATTCTTTCGTGTTTGCGGGGGAGAAAGAAGATGAGAGGCATTCTGAATTTTGAAGGCCCCCTATCACGTAAAGCATTCCACACAGATTACTCACATTTATCACCGGGCTAATAATAAACTTTTTTAATAAGAAGCCGATATCGTTATTAGCGTACTGCCGCGTATGGGGACGCTTGACGAGCGCGTATTTTTATTTAATGGAGCGTGAGCGCAATGTTTTTTATATTGATCAGTGGCGTGGGACACGTTTGAGTAAGAGTTTGTTGATGAAAGCAGCCGAGGGGGTCTAGTAGGCTAGACATGATAGCCTACAAATCCTAAATTCAGGATGGCACCCTGCACACATCGCTTCTCCTTCAGCACTGTCAAAATATATTTTCATCTGGAACGAACAATAGATCACCCCGCCCTCCTCCTCCGTGGCCCCCGGTTTAGCCGTCCTTTGGGTGCCGAATTAACCTCAGTCAGATGCGCTGATTGGAGCCAGACGCTTTGTCCCAAATTCTGTCTCATTGCACCCTCACGGAATCGCACCACTATGGGCCGCGGGTGTAATACCAAATCCATCTCTAATGGGATTTTGTGAAATGATGGGATGAGCAAGCGTGACATGGACGAAGAGGCGATAGCACGCAGGTTAAACAAGAGATTCCAGCCTCATCCCAAGGGCACAATCGTTTTTGTACAAATGGCACGCTGCTGTTAATAGGACCTGCTACAATCGGATTATTTGGACATATAGTATTTGGTTTCCTATTTTATGAGACAGAGGAAGATATATGCTGTGTCGCTGTGTTCTCAATAGGCCTAACCTACAGATATATATGTAGTCTAAATAAGCAGTGATTCGCGATGTTGTTGAATCTTACAGACTCACCGAGGGTCACTCAACTCTGAAGAGGGTCATATTGGGCCTTTAAATTGGACCATGAATTGTCATATGCGATATCGTATAAAGGAAGGTAAATCTTCTGCATTCGTTTATTTTTACAGTCCCAAGAGCGTAGTGTACTCCACAAATCGCATAGGGCCATAGAACCGTATGCCATAAATATCTCAGATGGTGCTAATATTAAGGCGTGGAAGGGCCATGAATGTCTGCGTGTGTGTGTGTGCGAGGCCAAATCTTTCACAACACTAGCGCGCACACACACACTGACACGTTATCCCTTCGATGGCCCCCTGCGATGGATTCCAGATATGGAATTTAATGCATTTCTGGTTCGCATCACTCCAAAGGAATGCGCAGCGCGTGCGACAACCCGTGTAACCCTCGGGTGGGTGAGTGTGAGTGTTTAAAGGAGAGATGATGGGATGCAGACGCTGCTGGGGGTCATTGCGGAGAACGAGAGGGAGGCGTGGGTCGGAGCGCACCCGGCGCGGTACTTGGCGGTAAGGACTGCACCCCTCTTCTGTTTTTTTTTTTTTTTTTTTTTTTGCGTAAAACGCTGCAGCTGAGGTATGCACGTCCGAACATCTGGATCGCAGATTCTGGGACGTATTTGTGCGTGTGCGTGTGTTTCTTGGGCCTGTCCCGTCGTCCTTTTTTGCGCGCCTCCCGTCATTGACTTGACGTGTGCAGGCGGTATGGCTATAGTAAGTGCATGGGCCCGGCAACAGGTTGAAATAAAACATATTTTACTGTTCTTCTAAATGACATCCAGAATTAAAATGTTAATCAAATCAATACGTGCCAAATATTGCATTTGTTTGTTTGTAGACGTTTAAAATTCAGACAAAGCATCATTAGGCTACAAATCATTAATTTTGTCAGAAGTAGGTGGCCTATTATTATTATTTATATATTGTATATCACTCTCGGATGGTCCTCGCATGGTCCTCAGAACTTTCTTGTCGATGTGTAACTCTGGTTGGTCTAACCTTGAGATATCCCCGTAATAATCTAAACTTTGTAAAAGTATTTTGATTTCACAGGAAAACAATGTTGGGCAACAATAATACTTTTCTATATGCTGTTGGACATTCTGAATTTAAATTAACACAATATGCCATACGGTTTAAATGGCCCCAATGTCCCATGGCAATCTAGTCATCAGTAGAAATGTACATTTAGGCAATACAGCCTATCTTATTATTTTATAATAACAGCATATAAAAACATAGTCGGTCACATTATGGAAATATAACGACGCAACATCTTAAAGTCCCTAGACGTTTTACAATAATAAACATTTTAAATCTAAGAGTATACGCACCGATTGGTTTAATTGATTTTTTGTTGCCTTGTGCTACATCGCCCTCTAGAGACCATATGATGAAATACATTTCAGTGTCAATCTATATATTCATAAACATGCAAGAAAGTGACAAAGGGCTGTGCAGTTGTATAAATGCTTAGGCTATTGAAATAATATATTAATATTTTACTGTGACAACTCTGCATGGCACTTACAGGGCCATATCAGAAGAGTACGACGCAAACCATTTGGTTCATTCAAGTAAAGTTTATTGGCTATGTAATTTTGTTAGGTCTTTAGCAATATACATACAAATAAAGCTACATATAAAGCATAATGCTCATGATGATAGCATCAAAGCACACAAGGTTACAGTAAATCAAAACAGTATTATTTGCAGTTACACGTGCTTGACTCCTCAAGACTAATAATTACATTTCTAACCCAGCAGAGGAAATGGACTATAAAACAAACAAGCCAGGAATAATATTAAAAAAGCAACAAATTAGTGAATTATATAAATATTACATGACAAGATCTTCTCCTTTTAATTTCAGGTAACATTGAAATATGTTTTACTTAAGTTACTGCATTCTGCAGCCACAAAAAAGTAATGATGCTGGACAACATATAAGGTTACACACGTTTAAATAGAATAAAAATAAGAATTCGCTGTTATTATAAAATGATGTGTGTCTGGACTGGAAATGGTTGCACTGTTCTGTCTGTTTTGGCTACATTAATCATGCTAGCTGCTCTTTTAATTTACTCTCTTTGTGTCTATTACATATCTCAGAAATATTGTACAACTTATGCAGGTGTAACAACAACAAAACTAAAGGATAACGTGTTGGTTTACACATCTGTTAGCAGCTTAACGTATTAATTGTAAACAAAATAAAAATAACATTAAATAATTCACTGTTCATAATAGCAAAGCCAAATAAAGACTTAATTGGTCTAGAACTTATGTATCTTGTTAAACTTATTTCAGCCACAAATTCAATTATATTGATATTCTTTCTGAATTTCACATAGAACTGCAAATTACCAACCAACACATTCCAACAACAGTTCATTTAAATTCCATGTATATCTTGATAGCCCTTCTAACAGTTTATTTTCCTCCCATTACCTACTCATACTGCCCCCCCCCCCGCCCCCCACACCCAGCGCCCCCCACACCCAGTGACATCATGGGCGAGTTTGCAGTGTTTTCAAATGTTTTGATGGATAACCTCAAAAATGACTCCAGTCCTTTACAATAACCGCGTGCACAAAACACATCATACGCTACGAACCACTTCTCAGCCTAGCACAAAAATAGTTTGCATGTAAGCACACTTTAACCTAACATACATGTTAAAGTTAATACCCCTATAGCGTTAGGGCCTGTGTCCACCAAACGTGTTTTTAGTGCCAAGAGCGCCTTTTTTCAATATAAACACTATGTAGTTCAGCTCTGCGAGTGCTGAGCGCCCTCGACGCAAAAACGACGCTGGCGCTCATTGTTTTTTAGCACTGCACTCCCGGGGCTTTCAGTTGAAAACATTTCAACTCTTGGAACAGCGCTGTAGTCGTTAATGTCATTTTTCGTTTGTAGCATAGCAACAAGCGCCAGAGAGAAGCGCTCTGGAAGCGCTCTCTGAAAATTAGGTCGTGGGCGCTCTCTCTGCCCTAAAAACGTGTTTGGTGGACACGTGCCCTAAGACCTGGAGATGGCCCTCAGGCGCCACACTGTGGCTACCCACGGCTCCTACATAAACAAGAGGGCAAAATGTCCCTACGGGGACAATAACAGCTAACAATAAAACACTCAAACAGTTGAACCCTTCCCCGCTAAACACCTCATGTAACCCATCAGGGAGTCTCAACAGACACTTTGACAACAACTGGAATGTATATCATATGTTAAACTACAGTAGATACTCTACTGGGCCTGGGGTGCCTGCTTCTTCCTCTCCTGCCACTCCTTCTCTCTGAGACTGAGCTCCGCTTCAGAGAAGGCCGCAGGACCCCAGTTGGTCATACGCTGAGGCCCCTTGGAACCTGAAAGGATAATACAAGACAATTCTATGTGAAGGTAGGTCAATGTTACGCTATTCAAATCGTAGAAACACAGACTGAGGATTAAAGGTATAGTAAGCAATTGTAAAATAATACTCTTCTTGTCAAATTGGCTTACTACACCTTTAGGCCTTTTCTGTGCTTAATGCTTAATGTGCAGCAGTTATACCTGGCTGGATGACTCGTACCAGGCCCTCATGATGCGCCACCTTGTGTTTCCATGTTTTGGTGTTGTTTGCTGCGTCTTCAAGCTTTTTTATGACGGCCTGGCTCACAAAGAGATACAGTGCACATCTGTTAGAAAGAGACTATGGAGACCCTCCAAGGCAGGCATTAACGCTGCCATATTGGAGGTCAAACTAACTCATGTATATATAGGTTAATATCAAACTTGATTACCATAACATTGCTTCATGCAGCCTACCACTGTCTATCAATAGACATTGCAGTATTAATAACCTGAGGTTAAAAATCTCTTCAATACGAATATAGAAAGCAAACTTTTCCAGGAAAATCGGTACAGATTAATTTATTATTATTATTTATTGGGTGAAGTTTAGTGTAGCCTAATACAAAAATAAATAGGCCTGCATCCTTTTAGTCTTTGACACCCAATTCACGAAAAATAGGGCTCCCCCACATATAAAACCCCCAAATAATCACTGGGTAAACAACACAACACTGTGCCGACCTCATTCTGCTCCAGCGCCCCCCTGTTGCTACGGTAACACCACAACACCATGCCGACCTCATACTGCTCCAGCGCCCCCTGCCGTTCGGCCTCCAGGGTCTCCAGCTGCTGCATGGCGGCCTGCAGGGCGCTCTCCTTGGCCAGCCGCTCTCTCTCCAGCTCCTCCTTCTCGGCCTGCGTCTCCGAGATGGCCCGCTGCTGCTGCAGGTGGATCTGCTCCAGCTCTGCCCTCTTCACCGCCTCCTCCTCCAGCAACCTGCACCATTGGAGCGTTGTCATGGGTAACACAGACAGGTACGCCATATATAGGTAGAGATAACATGTTGCCATGGATCATAACACAGTATTGTAGCTTAGAATGTGCTTCAGAATAAATCAAATTGAGCAAAATTAACAATTTAAAAACATTTTATTAACTATTATCTCTAAATATTCCTATACTTTATTAGGTCTACTTGCTGTTAATTAATGTTTTAACATAACACATTTAAAGAATGTGTAGTGTGAGTGAATGTACACTTAGATTGCAACAGGTGGCGCCAAACTGCAACAATTCGATGGTTGCTCAAAATAATATATTTTTTGAAAATTTGGAAAACGTACACAAATGTATTGTACTGACAATACAACACATCTCCACTGTCCATATATAAGAACAGATTACACGGCTACGCATTAAGCTACTGTCGCTCACTGGGTCACACGCTGATCAGAAGGTCGACCTCTAACAAAAATATCTGTGCCGGAGCCTGAGAGACTCCTTGGCAGCGCTCAACACTGTCCGTAAAACAGACAGCTCAGAGAGACTACTGCTGACACATTGGCTGCTGGCCCTTCTGCAAGGGAGGTGGAAAGACAACCTCAGCAGAGAGGAAGGAAAGATAAGGGAGGAAGAAAAACAAGGAACTAACAGTCCTGTGTGTGGTTTTATGTGCTCTTTATTAAATACTACCAAGTTACTGGCAGGCCCATATGTGTTTGGACAGTGTGTTGGCTCAGTATTCCACCACAAGTGTTGTTAATCAATGGCTGTGGGTCATTGTAGACAGCCAGCCATCTGTAAATATAGGCTATTTATAAAGTAAATGGGCTCAATGAATGGGTTTCTATTCTGATATTTCTGTCAGGCCAGTAATGCAGCCACCTTGCAGTTCCTGTTTATTGCATATTATTTTCAGTCTTGGGAATGTTTTATTCCTGGTTTTAAAGCCTAATGATGACCTATTTTACTGTGACTGACACTTATCTGGCCCTCGTGTTGACAGACAACAGCAGATGAAAAATGGACACAAAGAATCACATTGTGAACTAATAATGCAACGAGACACGCCGTGCCAAGAAATGGACTCACAGCCAATGAAATGGCTTTTAAAAAGGTATACTATTGCAAGCTTACGCAATATCTCCTGGCATTTCTTTACCTTACCATTCTCTGTCCAGTACTTATACACAGCCCTGGCGGCTCTGTAGATAGGAACACAAACATAAAGCGGCGAATACCGTGCTCACTACAACAAAGCCGATTGGCTTCGTAATGCGTTTCAATGTGTGGCCAGCGCTGCGGAGGGACATTGTTGTGATTTGAGAGAGCAAGCGTTCTCGAGAGCGGCTGACCCTGCCTTTGAACGTGGAGTCAGTGATGCAAGCATATAGGAACACAAACAAAGTGGCGCAGAACGCACCACATAACACTGTCCTGTAGCCTTGGCATGTGCGGGGTGGAGCTGCATTCAAGGGAGGTGTTTTTGTTTTGGCAGAGTCGCAATATCAACAATCTCCCCAGAATCTATGACTCCACCTTTTAAATAAGCTGACTTTAGAAAGTGGTGTTAATTCCTGCATAGTTCAGCAAATTTAAATGTAAATGCCCTCACAATAAACCTAAAAGTCTGTACTTTATTATCCATTCATCCATGTTCATCCGATTATCCGTTAGTCGGGTCGCGGGGGCAGCAGCTCCAGCAGGGGACCAAAAAACACCTGAGTATGGGTGCACAGTATATCGTCTCAGTATCGTTATCGCAATATCACGTTCCGCAATATCATAGCGAAAATGTTGCACGAAGTGCAATATTCCTTTTATTTAGCGGAGAGATGTGTCCATTGGCTGTGTGGCTTAGTTGTGTTTGATATAGATAGACAAGTAAATTGTGTCGCTGAGGAAACTCATGACATAATAGAGACTGAAGAGGAAACATCAGTGGCCACAAATAATGCCTTCTATGTAGCTTAGAATTACTGTTGTACGAGTCCAACACGACTGTCAGTTTAAAATGTGTTATGATATGTTATGAATATATTTTGATAATTTTCCCATAACCTCTGTGTTTTTACTTATGTTTAAAAATATAGAAATTAATATCATCGATGTTGCAATTTTCATGATCAATATCACATTTTATTATTATTGTACCACCTTAAATCCCGAGCCACATTAGCCAGCTCTGACTGGGGGATCCCGAGGCATTCCCAGGCCAGTGTAGAGATATGATCCCTCCACCTAGTCCTGGGTCTTCCCGAGGCCTCCTCCCAACTGGCCATGCCTAGAACACCTCCCTAGAGAGGCGCCCAGGGGGCGTCCTTACCAGATGCCCGTACCGCCTCAACTGGCTTCTTTCGACGCAAAGGAGCAGCGGCTCTACTCCGAGTTCCTCGCGGTCCAATAAGAGTGCACAACTAGCAGCCTGTAGTACAGGGTTTAGTCAGAGCCATGTAGAAGAGAGGGTTGTGTCATCTGCATTCACTCCAATGGACCATTTGTTTTAACAGCAATGGTGGCTCGTGGGACATCAAACCAGTTCCCGGAAGTTAGCCGCAAATACTAGTACCCTATAAAATATGTTGTAAATGTGAATCGATGCATTTATTCACTACTAATTACCAAAAGTTGCAGTTATGCATCTGTATTTACTGGCTAAAATTGCCCACCAAGCGTCTACAAGAACCATTTGACAGAATTTTGAACTTCTGACTCTCTTCTCTACATGGCTCTGGGTTTAGCGCTGCACCCACTGACCGTGCCTGAAGCCTGCGGACGGTCTCCTCATCCTGCCTGGCTCGTCTCTCATCCTCCAGGGCCTCCTCCAGCTGTCGGTACATGTCTTCCAGCTCTGCGACCCGCTGCAGGTGCTGCTCCAGTTCACTGGACTTCTGGGCTACCTGCTCTTCCATCTCCTGGCGCACCTGTGGAGCCAGGAGGTGTTAGGTTCTCTTCCCTTCATCCGACCTTCAACACACATTGTACGGAGGTTGCAATGTGAAAGGGTTGCTAATCCATCTGTATCTTACATGTCTGCACGGAAGGGCCGTTAAAGGTAGAGTCAGCTTGTAAGATAATAGTAAGCTAATAACACTTCACGTCAAATTCCCGAAATATCTCCTCGCATTTGGCTAGCTCACCGTTCTGTGAACGCTAAACAACTGATCCAATACTTCTAGATAGCCTTGGCTCAACACCGCTGACAACAATTCCGCTTGGCTTCTCAATGCGTTTCAATGTGCGGGGCGGAGCTTCTGAGGGAGTTTGCTTATATTTGAGCTTGAAGTTAGCAAGCGTTCTCGAGAATGAATAGCCACGCATTTAAAAATCACCAATCCAGGTAAGAAAACTGCAAGTCATAGTGACAAGAAAAGTGAGTGTGTTATAGTGTATGTTTAACTATACAGGCAAAGACACATTCATATGAAGTGACTTCTGAACTGAACTATGTTCAATTGACCTGAGAAACTTGTGGTTTGACAAGAATGCTATTCTTAGACAAACAGATCTGTACAGTTGGTAACATCTGCTGCCATACAGTACATTCATGTAGATGATGGTGACCTCACAGAGCTGCCCTATTTAGGTTATACCGGGGTTTCACTACTGCAAATGCAAAATACCTAAGTGTATACGTATAGGCTATGGCTAGAGTTAGTTAGATGTAAATATACCTACATGTGTGTGCCATGACAATTAGAATTTTGCTCTGATTAATAAATCAGATGAAATTATAGACACAATTATTTCATATTGTTCAACTGTGAAAAGCTCTAAGAATCAGCAGCCACTGCACTACAGATAAACCCAAGGGTACTTCAATTGAGATATGTTGTTAGCTGGTTTTGAAATGTGATGTCAAAAAGACAAACTTGCATAACAATGGTTTGTCTCTGTTAAGCCTGCTTTGCGAGCGCACGTGTGCATGTGTGTGTGGGGGTGTGGAGGTGTCAGATGTGGCAGGAACGTGACTGTGTTGGCTA
>JAODUH010061740.1:0-11926 GCA_027564835.1 Typhlichthys subterraneus | reverse complement strand
ACACCTGCAAAAACTGTAAATACACACAAACTGTGAGCAAAAGCATGCATACGCCCGCGCACACACACACACGCACACACACACGCACAGCCAGAGCTGAGCTGGAGAACGGCAGGACCCCAGACTCCAAGGGGAACCTTATTGTAAGGGTTCAGGCTGGTGGGGAAATTCCACAGGCATGTCAAGTCAAAGTAAATGTATCACATTGCATACAGAATTCTCTGACTGTTTCTGCCTGTCTGTCTTCCATCTCCCTGGAAGAACTGTACTGTTGTTCTATCGACGCTGTTCTCCGGTTTAACTTGCAGTGCATCGATGCAATATGGAGCCCAAATATGTGTCCTGAATACATTTGCTGGAGCTTAATTTACAGGAATATTCAATATTTCATACTCACTAAATTCCCATTTAAGTTGACGTGAAACCAAAAGTTCCTCTTGAAAAATGGTTACTGACTTATATGAACGATATTACTCCAGGCACAATCCAAACCTTCTGAATCTGATATTTATATTCATGTTTTTAAAACGGCGCATGCTGTTGTTAATGTAGTTATTTCACTTGTCAGATTCTGCTACAGTAAATGTACAGTAGCAAGTAGAAAAAATACCAAATCTTCACGCTCACTGATGTCTAGTGTCGCCTGGCGCTAATTGAAATGAATGACGGCCTGCCGCTTTGGAGCTGGTTGTATAGGTGGCTGTTGTTGGTGGTGCACATGTATGGTTATACATGATGATACCTAAAGGAGAAGGTCTAAACTCTTTTACGTAATTATTTTTTGTTGTGTACTTACTGTTATCTGTAACAGTGCAGTATACGCTAGGCTCTGGTGTTTACTTTGTGTTATGTCTAGACTATATTGGGCACACTGTGTAGTCTAAAGTCTAGTTTATAAAAGTTTGATTCTGGTTAACAGAACAATTCCACTTGGTTTGACCCTGCACACTTAAGATAAGTCAATCTCTCTGTGTCTCGCTCTCTTGCTCTCTCTCTCTCTCTATCTCTCTCTCTCTCTCTCTCTCTCTTTATATATACAATATGTATATATATATATGTATATATATATATAGTATAGTATCTAAAGGCTTGAAACCTCAAGAGTTCCTTCAGCCCATGTTAGGTGTAATCACAAACACCTTTTTGCACACCTACTGTAGACTGAAGTTACACGTGAAGAACTACTCCATAGGTATAGGGCTGTGAGAATGCGGCCCTGGACAGCAGATGATGTACCTCAGATAACTACAAATCACCCTCATACTAATTATGCTGCCATGGCTCATGTGGTGACGGCTCCACTAGCCTGTAGTTACTCTCGTTCTCTACTTTCAACAATAGGAACAAACCACCATGCTGTTTAAAAATAGCATGTTTGTGCACGTGCAAGTGTCCACATTCTTTGTACAGCACACAATATGATGCAGTACAGCATTGTGAAAGAACCAACGCATTTATGCCACAAACAACAGAAAATTATAAAAATCCAATCAGATTATCTTGGTATTATTCTTCTTCAGTGCAATAAAGCAGTGGTTCTCCTTTAAGATCTCTCTCTAAAATACACATACACTTGTGCACATGCTTAATGGTTGGTTGTATATTTTAAGGGGCCTATTGATCAAAGAAAGTTAACGAGAGCTGATGCCAGAGCAACGTTTTACTGTGTCTGTACTGCATCGTTGCTTTTTCTCGGTCAGGTAGTTTTTTCCTTTACTGTTTGAATAGAGCATATGGTTGTTTAAGGCAACAATCTGTCTTATTGTATTAACCATATGCCTGTCTTTATACCTTGATAGAGCTGTGCAGTTTCAAGTGTTCTATACATTTAGTGATTAGCATGGCCTTCATTTTGATGAGCCATTAGACAATAAAACATCACAGATCAAACATTGTTTGACCTGTGACCCTGGCCTCAACCAAAGCAGATCTATACTCGCCAACCTGTCTGTGAAGCATTTCTGTTCATGTTTATTAAATATAATCAATATGTCTTCATCCACGAGGTGATAATTGCTGCTGGTCTACATAATCACATTCTGTTTAGATGGTATTCGTTTAATACAAAACAAATACACCAATATCTAGTCACAGTGCGTCGTGACATTCAGGGCAAATAAAAATGAACCTCAGCAGGAAGAACATTTGGTACAGAATGACATTGCACATCAGCTGTTTGTGCTTGGAGGAAGTACAGGCATTGTGTTTGGAACGGGAGGCAGCATCTGAGTTTTTATTTTCCCCTGCTATCCTGCAGTCTCCTGGGGTCGATTAGCATGCCAGCTCCCCCTGCCTGAGCCAGGCAGGTTTTCAACATAATGGCACATTGACACTCTTCTCTGCCCAAGTTATTTTCTCTCCACTGAGAGCCCTCGGCTCTGTCCAGCGCTCATTGAACTCCCAGGCCCCCAGCTCAGCCTCGTCACATACGTGCCTTGGCATCTGCCTGAGCCAATTCCGATCACGGCTGGACATACACTGCTCTCACATACACCGCAGAGTTACTCCTTCTCTGTCCGTATGTCTGCCTGACGCTCTGTTCATCTCTCCCTCTCTTCCCTTCCACGGGAAACTAACCAGCTGTGGATTACAGACACTATGCCTGCCGTTGTGTGTCAAGTGGCTTTGGAATTACACCTCTCATCCTCTCTTCTAATAATCTCTTTTCATTTGCTCTTCTCATCACTCTGACACCTATAGGTGTCTGTCTGTAATGTGTCAAGCCTTTTAGTTATATTTACACCCAAGCATGTCTCACGAGCTGAGTGTACGTATGTCTTGTATGTTATTCATGGTGAGTCGAACCCTACGTGTGTGTGTGTGTGTGTGTGTCTGCACCATTTTGTGTACTGATGTTCACTTTAGCTCCATAGCTGTAATTGTAATCCCTTTACTCCTGAAGTTGTCAGGGATTTGCATATATCTAATTAAATCTCAGAACACAGCAGTAGAGGCTCATGTTATGCACTCTGCCTGCAGTACATACAGTAAGCCTCAGCATTATATATTTTGTCGGTTCATGGTCCCTGCTTGACTCGTATCACTGTGCATTGAACTGTGCATTAATTCAATTCAAAATTAAATACACTGAAGAGCATTTTGTATTTTCAGATAGAGAACATGAAAATTGAACTACCCATTCTGTTCCAGAAGAAAATAAGATGCCTTTAAAATCTCAAGGACTCATGGGTTGTTCGAATGCTGGAAAATAATCCCGGTTGTACCTGTAATATTTTATTGGCATATACTGCTGCATACACGTCTTTTCAACAATATTATATAGTCCAAATATAGCATCTCATCTTTTTGTCTGAACAGACAGCGGCAAGGCAAGACTTTCTATGACCTGGGCTTAATCCCATTTGCTTTTATGTCAAGCCCGCACCCAAATTAAACTTCAATGTCATTTTAGATTCGGTCATCACTTCGTGTGTGGGAGTAGGGGGTCTCAAAAGTCAAGATCGCCTAATACTGTATGTTTCCGTGAGACTAGGCACTTGCAAATTACAAATTATTCTATGGAAAATACTACATTATCTTATGCTTAATATGCATTGATAAAAACCATTTCAATTATATATTTTCTATTAAATATTCAGCTTTCTGTCTATCAATTGTTTTCAATCTGTCAGTTTCTTGGTTGCATAGGCTTTAAATTTTTTCATTGATAATTTTTATGTGTTACATGTTTTTTTTTTTTTTTTACTGAACAGAAATGAATACCTCAATGCATTGGCTTTGACCCTAATACTTGTGGAAATATATTATGCAATACAGTCGCCCTCTCACTTTGGACAAATGTCACTGTCATTTTGAGAAAGTTTGCCACCCGGCGAAACACAGTGAGGAAAATCAGTCTACTTTCAGTGCAGTCAGGCTTGAAATGAATTCTTACACAATTATTGTTCTGTGGGTAAAGCATCACCCTGTCTCACCAAAACATTTCACACATAGCAAGATGATACAGACCAGAACCTTGCTAGTGTAGCTAGCTAGCGTCAGATTAATTTCACTTTGAGAATCAGTCTGGAAAGCCCAGGAATCATTTTGAATGTCCGAGTAGCAACTGAACTTTCCAATTAGCATCATGTTGATAGCTTTACGGGTGTGGTTTAGGTTTACCGACAGCAAAAATGATCAGTTGGTTTATCCTATCAACTGCAAAGTATTTTTTGGAAAGTACATGTTCTTTTACAAACCGTTTCAATGTATGGCTCCCAAGATGGAGTTGTGACAATAATTAATCTGGCATTTCAGGTTAGTAGGCTACCTTGCTGCACAGAATCTAAAATTTTGCTCTGTGTTGACACAAGTCGTATTGCTTTAGATTTTGTCCATAAAAGTTTCTTGGACATGTTGCCGATCTGTGCATGTAAGTGATTCAGTAAAGAGCTCCTTTGTTTGCGTAGGTGGGCATTGAAGTGACAGCCTTGCTCATTATCCTATAATATATAGGAGTACAGGCTGCATTTCCCGTTTCCACAAGTTTGCAGTGTTGCTGTCTAAATCTGTTCCAAAGCCAGATCGATAGGTTTTGTTGCACAGGGATGGTCAGGAAAATAAATTGTGTGTGTGGGGCTAGGTGCCCGGAGTATGTGTATTTGGGCAATTACTTTTCTATGCTATGTAGCAGTTGCCTAAAATGATTGTCAAGAAGACTAATTTGGTATGAAAACAAACTTGCTGTATGCACAGACACTTTCACTGTGGTTGGTCACGCTTTCTTTTATCTAAAGAAGCTGTCAATCACATTTGACATCAAAACATGCTCCTTTGATGTGCCGTTGCAGCAACCTATTATTAAAATTCAGGCAACATAGTTTTCCTGCAGTTTGGTTGCAGGAGCTATTGTGTTTCTCAGCCAGCCCTCACTTTCCTGTCCCTGCAGACAGCAGCAGCTAACTGGCGTATTTTCACCATTAGAAAACATGGTGCCACTCTGAATCAATGTGGAGTAACTGTTAAAGTCTGTATGGGGCAGGGTCACTGCATTAAATTATCATTTTGAGTACAGTTTAGATTGTGGTGAAGGATGATTGAAGCTATGTTAAGATGTACTCTGGGTTGGAGCACCACTGATTTGCGGATGCCAGTGTAGCCCACTTACGTTATTACATTTACTTAGCACACACATGCAGATCAACAAGCAATTGTCTTCAGTGGGCATTTTTGTGATTGGTATTGGTACTCTCCTTTGATGGTAGATGTATGGTGATCAAATACAAAATTCAACCATTTTTATTAATTGCTTGGTCTTTGGATATTAAAAGGTAATTTGGCTGAGATTTTTTGTTCATTAGTTGTCTTAAACATAACTGGTTTAACATTAAGTGGTCTCTCACACATTAAAAATGTGTGAATGTGTTCCATTGTGTTGATACATTTATCACATATTCAATACATAAAATCAAACTTAAATGGAAGGAAGGAAGGAAGGAAGGAATGTGGCTTAGTAACTACATTATTTATAATTGTATATTTTTCTGTGTGATCACTTTCACCCGGAGGCCTTGTATTGTATATCACCATATTTGACTGGTGGCTTATTATTTATTCGGAAATTACACCTGTACTCCTGCAATTACTCTTAATTTGAGGACAAAGTTTTTCTACACTGCAACAGGCCTAAGGACTGATAGTAAACTAAATAAATAGATAGGATAGGATAAATACTTTATCCTCCAATTAAAGCAAGCTTGTGTTTTTTCCCCCAAAACTGCTTTGATCACCATCCTTTAAAGGCACAATGCTCAGAAGGGGCTTTAATTTCCACTAAGACAAACACAAGGACTGTTGTCAGTGCCTATTCAGAGCTGGCATGCAGCCCCAGAGCTTCATAGTAAATACATGTTTTATGTCATTCACAACGACCTAGCACAAGCCTGTGCTCGCTGTCCTTGATCATTGGACATTTAAGAAAAACCAAGGTCAACAGATGCCTACATCCAAAAGCAAAGTATCTTGTTTACAGAGTCGTCCACAGTGGTAAACATTTAAAGGACACAGGTTGAAATGACTACTGCAGCCGCTATGTATAGGCCTTCATGTAAAAATGCATAATACTGTATTGTACTTGCTTATCCAATACATTCAAACACTCTTAGATTTCACTATTATTTTTAATATGTACTGTATCGCTAAGCAACAGTGTGCAAATCATACTGTGTGCATAGTAACATACTGTATAATGCCTATAACATCTATTCATGTTAAACACATAATATGCCACCTTAGGTGATGTCAGCATTGTGTGGTTGTGTTGGACAAAGACGTAAATGCACACACTGTGCCTCTTAGTTTCTATTTATTATATGTGTGCACCCACCCTTGCCGAAGAGACGTCTGGATGACATTTGTTCAGCCCAGCGAAGCCTGATGCCTTCTGAGCCATGCAGATGAAGCCAGATGTATTGGCACAGTGACCCTATCAGTCTCTCCAAAATGTTTACCTTAATGAGATGGCTATGCAGGATTTTTCAGGAGAATTGCATTGGACTTCTTAACCAGTGGTTCTCTGCTCTGTTGAAAACATTTTTCTAAGGTATAAATGTATGGTGTCACGTCATAAGATAATTCACTTAAACTGATTTAAAAATATGATATATAAATGTTATAATATATATTTGTATTTATTTATTGTATACATGTTATTTACTGCGTAAAACCCTTTACTGTATGTTAGCAAACATAGCAAATAGAATACACTGCAGGTACTGTAGATAGTGATTAGATTATTGATCTCCAGTGGGCTGCATGGGTCAGGCAGTAGCTGTCTTTGTGCTGTAGGTTAGGACCGTGTGCATCACATAAAACATCTATTTATTATGAAGCTCTGGGGCTGCATGTCAGCTCTGAATCGGCACTGACAACAGTACATACCGGGGTGGACACAGCGACGCAAGGCTGTGCTACCAGCCCACGGTAGTCTATATTCGGAAACCTTCCTGAATGTTGACATACTGTATAGACATTTAAACGTCTAAAATAAACAATGACAAAATAAATTGAGAAGGTACCAAACACAGCAGTTGTTGATAACATTCCGCTGTGATGGTGGCAATGCTACCAGTACACAAGTATCTTACTTGTGTCACAGAAGTTGTGCGACACATTTTGGGACATGTCACACAAGCGAGCATAAACAATGGAAATCGTCAAGATGCCAGAAAGTGAAGTTTATCTCACTGGGTTTAGTTCAGAAATGATCATTCACTTGTGTACTGTACACAGTAACTGAGGCATAGGTGGGTATTGTCCTTTTAATGGTGTGCTGAGCCAGGTATGACCTCTGCGTTACAGGTTCCTGGGGGTTCCACCAGGGAGAGGAAGCTGCCCTTTGACTGGACCTCTGCCCTTTGACCTCATCTACACAGACTACCACGGCCTACAGCAGATGAAGCAGCACATGGGGCTGTCACTGAGAAAGCACAAGTATGTGTTTTATCTCTGTCATATTTCACATTTTCAATAACCTCTCTTTCTAGTATGTTTTCTCCCTCATTCACTTCATGGCTGTGTATTAAAGGTAGAGTCAGTGACTGTAAACTAATACACTTCTTATCAAATTCAGTGAATATCTTATTATTTCCTCAGTTCTCTCTCTCTGTGTGTGTGTAAGTGTAAACATCTGGTGTTTCTACACAACCCATGGTCTATAAATACGAACACAAACAAAGTACTATCCCAGCTGTGGTCATTTCTGAGGGAGCACCCTAGGTTTTTGCATTTAGGCTGTTGTGATGACTTGGTTTAGGTGTGAGTAATTGATCTTATAATGCCATATTTACTTACATTCATTTGACAATGCGTGCTAAGACGCACTTTGCTTCTCCTAAAAGACACAAGTTAAGTGTGTGAATTCTTCCTTGGCAGGCTGGTGATGATTTGACTTCATATGCTGTGGTCATGGTCATATGTTCCCACTGATGATGTAGACTCGGGGTTAATACCCAGTGTCTATGGACATTTAGGACATTTATATAATTGTAAAAAGGACACAATATAAGTGTATGTTCCAGCTATTACAGAATGTAGCCTGTCAGTCGAATGTTAAAAGCAATTCTGCAGCTTGAAGTTAATCCCGACATGTGGCTTACAGTAAGCATGCTGCGCGTGTCAATAACAATAATTTACTTTGTTTACTCAGTTGGCTGGCAGTTCTGAAAGGCCTGGTAGTTGCCAGCTTAACGCTGTGGATCTACATGCAGTTTCTCCACGCAGGGATTGGTGAACCAGGTGCAGGTGCTGATGGGAAGCTTCTGGTTTAATGTTAATTGCTCTGATGCCGTGCCGAGTGCTGAAATTGTTCAGCCCAACACCTGCTTCTGTTGTCAGTCACAGGGAGAACCTTCTGCAAGAGACACAGAAAGCACAGCAATGCACATGGTTGATTACCATGCTGTAATGACCCTTCTTTTCTTGTTCAGATCGAATTGAATAAATGTGACTTTATATGTTACACCTGAACTGAGGTTAAGGCAATGTGTATTCTTCTGTCACTCACAGTGTGGAGGAACAGAATTACTCTGTAAGCGATTTTTTAGAAATAATGTTATTTACCTAGGTGGAACCCTCTGTCAACACAGCAGACTGTGCAGGATGCACTACAAATCACAACTTTTCATTATAGCAACATACAAAGAGTTTTCGAAAAGCTTATTTATATATATACAGTATATATATATTCAAATAGAGAAACACATCTTTTTTGTTTATAAATGAATCCAACGGGGTTTAAAATCGTAGGACTAGATGATAAGGTTTCTGCTGTTTCTGTGTTGGAAATAAATTGAGTTATCTCTGGTGCTATAATAATTATATTGCACTATAATGTAGAGTTGATGGCAATGTGTGCCATCTGTGTAATACATGAGCGGATAATGGGCACATTTGTTTAAATGGAAACAGAAGGCAGACACATTTGACCATGAATTATGCAGATATTTCTTTTAACTCCTTTTCAACTACATGCTCTAGATGCTTGCTACCAATATCCTCCATTGATTCCCATCCTTGATCCTTGGTCAGCTGATCATCTCATCTTAAACTGGGTGAAATGCCAGGACATTGATGAATCTCTTCAGAGTAGTTTACAGATATTGACTCAGCCACCAAGACTGTGTATACTGAATGCAGTGCAGATAATTGGTGTGATGATGATGATATTACCCCCCCCCCCCCCCCTAATTAGTTTTCGGTTTGTCTGTTGGTGAGACATTAACACAAAATTAATTTGTGATGCTTTTCTGTTGTGCTGGTAAATAATTTATAATTTCCTCTCTATTTACATGCAGCTTCAACAATATCAGTGTATTAAATAACTGTAGCGTTTCCATCCCATTTATGTAAAGAGCATCTACTGTCTCTTTGTATCTGGTTTGGAGAGCAGTAAAATTAATCCGTTCCTCAGACTTTAGACACACACAATTCTTCTGGTTGTTTTCTAACAGGGCTGGATGGGGGCTCAGGGGCATTACCAGTGCTGTGATTTAAGGGGCATCTCTCACCTGAAGTCCTATCTAAAGCCCTGCTGGCTGCAGGTGAGGTTAGGAGAGGCTGCAAGGCAGCAAACAGGCTCATTCATCTGCAGGGATGTCATTACGAGCCATCGGAGGCAGGGCTCTAGTTCTGAGCTGGCTCTCATAATCCATAATGATATTGTTTGGTTGACATTCATTTTTATGGAACATGATAGGGCTTTGATGTGAATTTACTGCTTTCTTTGGTCTCGTCATTGTTATGGAATTCTGAAAGAAAGACAAGGTATTCTTGCAGAGCAGCGGTTCTCAATATGTGGGTAGCGACCACCAAAGAGTTCCAAGGAGCCTCAAGATGCTTTTAAAATGTTTAAATATTTTTATGTTTTCATAATTCTTTTTAGCTAGTTTTATAAACTATTTATTTTCAATGATTTTCACGGTTGTGCATTGTTATGCTGTTTATACGGTTGTGTATTGACCTATTTTATTTATTTAAAAAGGTATCGCTGTCATCACTCATTGAGTGATGATTACTATTGATTTGTGTGCGACAATAACGTTTTTCTAACCGCACATTTTGGGGTTTATCCTCTCTTGTTTTTGTCTCAGGTGCCACATCAGAGTGATTGATACTTTTGGTACAGAGCCAGCCTATAACCATGAGGACTATGCCACGCTACACGGCTACAGGACCAACTGGGGATACTGGAACCTCAACTGCAAGCAATACATGACCATGTTCCGTATGTGGTATCTGTTTCCTTATACACATACATAAACCGCTTCAGGCTGCAGGGTATCAGTAGATTTAGTTGTATTATCTGTGCATCTAAATTATAATCAATATATACTTTTGGTGTCTTGATGTGTGTAACTGCATTTAGTGTGTGCAACTACGTTTCGCAGCAGAGGAACTCACTTCTAGTAAATTGGGTATGGGGGTGTGGCTACAAGAACGTTGAAAGCCACTGTTGCAGACCTCCAGATATAAAAAATGTAGGACTGTGTCTGAAGTCTAAATCAAATCCTTCATGCATCAAAACGCTTTGTGCGTGTGTGTGTGTGCGTGCACGTGCGTGTGTGTGGGCACAGATGGTGTACGCTCACATCCTAAAATGGGCCACTGAGAGACATGCATAACACCTGATCCTGCATGGACGCCTGCTGTGCAGAGCACACAATGAAACAACACACTGAATATACCGTATGTGCAAACGCACAGTTGCATATTGGACGAAGACGTTAAGACACAAAAGCAGCTGCAACTACAGTACGACTCTCACCAAGTGCCTTCAGTGAAAACACTGAAGGCACAGGTGTGTGTGTGTGTGCGTGTGTGTGTGTGTGTGCGTGCGTGCGTGCACTGCTCCGATTACCTCATAAGGATTTGATTTGTGGCAATCCTGCTGTTTTGAAAACACTGGATCTACTGCCATCTTAACTCTACAAGATGTCAGGCTTTCATCTCTGGCTGGAAAATGGGCTGGAAGCGCCGCTGTTTGTGTTTGTGTTTTCTCACCACTTGACTCCCCGCCACTACGGTGGCCTCGCCCCCTTTCATATACCATATCCACGCATGGCTCTTTCTTGTGTCACAAAGGAGCTGTGGCTTGTTCTCTGGATTTGTTGTGTAAATTGACCTTTCCCAAGCCCCGCCCCTTTTTGCTTGTCCTCCAATAACAGTTGAGCATTTTTTGAAACTGACGGAACCTTCCGTCAACTGTCTGTTTTGCTGTAATAGCTTTCTCTGGTGTTTTGTCCTACCTAGCAACAGCAACTAGGTAGGACAAGTGAAAGGGGCGGGGCTTGGGAAAGGTCAATTGCAGCGCTCCCGCCACGGCTCTGCCTTCAGCCTTTACCGCTTAAGTTGAGACGCGACTTGATTTGTTGACGTTGCGCTCCTGACTATACTGCGTTTGTCCTTGGCAGCCCACACGCCCGACAACTCCTTCATGGGATTTGTGGCTGAGGAGCTCAATGAGACAGAGAGGCTGGCTATCCAGCGGGACAAGATGGACAACATGGCTGTTGTCTATGGGAAGGAGGCCAGCATGTGGAAGGTTGGCAAAACAAATACAGTGCTTGCATTTGTTTTCAGCAATTTTCAACAGTGAATGCGAAGGTGAAGGTTACAGTAGATATCTGGTAGACCCTTCCTGCCTGCCTTTAAGCGTTAAGGTTTTATTGATTGGAATCTATAGGGCGGTATTCTGCACAGCTACTGTACAACAGTGTACAAACTGTACACTGTTTTTCTTCAGGCTACATAAGTAAAGACATAAATAAAATAACAGAAATTGGTGCAGAAAAGGCACAAATTGGTGCATATAAATTCACCTGAATGCAGGAAATTAAGTGTTTGACACTCATAATATACATAGCTCTTGAACAGTATGACAACAGCTCAATAGACTCTCTGTGTCACTGTATACAGCACATAAATACCT
>JAODUH010061729.1:0-17537 GCA_027564835.1 Typhlichthys subterraneus | reverse complement strand
TATACTGTATATATATATATATATATCACATGGACATTTACTTCCCCAAAGAAAAGAGAGCAGAAGAGTAAATCATGCCTACAGTACTGTATGTGTGTTGACTTAGCATGGATATTGTGACATAGGCCTACCGGAGAATATGAAAGCAATACATAATTTATACGTATTAATATTCAAAATATTATGGACTATAATGCATTATAGTTCATTATATTTAGAATTGTCAGGGTTTTCCTTTAAATAAACAGACATTTCCACTTTAAATGAATGCAGAAAAGGCACAAATTGTTCCATAAGATTTCACCAGAATGCAGTAAATGACGTTTTTTATAACATTTTCGGGGGGAGGACCCCCAGGCCCCCAGTTTAAGACGTCCCTACAAATGTCCAAATGAAATCTACGGCCCGCTGACTCCACCTTATCTCTCTAATGAGCAAAACGTTTAGCAATAGACGCACATCACCCTATCCACGTGTTTGCCAGTGTGCTTGCAACATAAACACATGCACTGTCTAAACGACTCCTCTGTAGGTGAACTTGAACATGGACGACGGCCGCTCGCTTGGCCTGATGGTCCGTGGCGGAGCTGAATACGGCTTGGGGATCTTCATCACAGGAGTAGACCCTGGATCGGCTGCTGATGTAGGCGCCCTTAAGGTAGGCAGCACCAAAGATATTTACATATTAACAAAGATGGAGCACCGTAATGCATTTCAATGGAAGCAAAAAATGGAACACCTCTGGCCTCATAAGTGGGCGTGTCACCAACGGCGTTTTGCTGTGGAGGCTGATGTAAGCAGAGCTCAGACAGCTACATCTACCACGCATTCTGCAGAAATACCTCATATTGATCATAGGTACTGTACTTCATGTTATATACTCCAAATACCTGTTTAACGCACCCAGAGAGATCTAATGGGCAATACTATAATGAAATCCGTGTACCTCCCCATTGACTTGCATGTAATGCTGGGTTGTTCGGGCCTGCATAAATGGTGAAAAGTTGCCCCCCTCCTTCCAAACATCAAATGCGGAATGCCGCCTGTTGGAACCTCTCTGTTAAATTATATTCTCTCTGCCGTACCAGAGCCAGCCTTTACTTGCATAATGTCTGTTATTACCTGGCTAGATCCGCCTACTTGACAGGAGAGGCATTTTGATTGACATGCACGAATACACAACTCACAGTATACTGAGGGATTAGATGGGAAACGCAACGACCTGATTGTAGGTCTTGTAAATCTCATGCATAAGTAGGCCAAGGTTACTGCTTAAAATAAACAAAAAAGCTGAAACTGTTACATTAACGCACTTCACTGGCATCCCACCAGAAATACCTATCCTACAGTATTCTGTGAGTGACATTGATAAGCACCAATGAATATAGGTAGGTATGTGTATCAGATGTTCAGCAGAAGTTTCTCATGTGACAGCTGATTTTATACTCTAGCCTTGAATGGCTGAATTAGTCAATGAATAAATCTTTGTTTGTTTAAGCATCCCTTTATAAACAATGAATGAAAAAATAATAAAGTGAAAGAATGAATGTTGCCCTAAAGACAAAACAATATTTTAGTGGTTTCTGTTGATAATGTATATAGGGTTCTAGAACCAGCATGATTATTAGCCATTATGTGATGTGATAAAGGACTGCACATGCCGTAAACCGTAGAAAATCGTAATGCTTGGGATTAAGATAACAATAAAAATGGCAATAACCGTAAATGTGACTTCCTACACACCTCCTTTAGGCAAGTTTTATGTATCTTCATGTGAATTATAGTATCAGATTCTCCCTGGGAGTACATGGTGCATTTCTTTGTTTAAACTGTGATCTATCGTGTATATTTATGTATATTTCAGATAACTCAAGTTAAAACAATACAGGTTCCTCATAAAAGTGTCACTTCTTATTGATGATGTCAGCCACCTTTGGCCCATTCGCCATTAACGATTTCTATTTGCAGTTTTGATCATTTTTAACTGCTGGTGTACTGTATAGGTGTGACAAATGTCATTTTGATAGGAATGATTGACTGAAAGTACATTCTCCCACTGGGCCTTTGGTTTAGAAGTTGTCAGTTACCCGGGGGTTCACCCCTATACACACACTGAAACGTGTTATGTCCCTATACAAAGCCTAATGTCTGCTACCTGGTTTTATGTAAGCCTTCTGCTTCAACATGCAGGTAATTCACGCTCTGAGCTGAGCTCGCCTGTGGCAAGTGGAACAGGGGAAAGTGTAGCAAACCTGCTTCTTGTAATATTGTTTTATGTCATACCAAACACCTGTCCTACTTCTGGGTAAAAATAACACTTTCTATTCTTGCTTTATTATGATGCCATGATGTTTTATTTTTTATTTTTATTAAGATAAAATACAACAAAGGCAAATAGTCCTGAAAACCTAAATTCAAAGTTGTCACTTGTTAGTTTGTGCCGGTGCTTGAAGCTTCTTGACTATAGAGAGGCGTTCTGTTTGCATATACAGGGATTAACGTTGAACGGTGAATGTCAGTTGAAACTCAGTTGAACACAGAAGGCCGCATAAAGAATACGCAGTGGTTTTGTCCGCACCTCGCCAGCAAAGGCGAGCGATAAAGTGCCTCCCCGGCACCGTCTCAGCCAAGGAGGAACCTCTCTTTCTGAGAAATGAATCCAGCACAGAAGATCCATACTTTGCAGTTCCTCGAATGGTCACCTGAGGCTGGCTCCCTCCAAAACCGAGTGAATCCCCATAGACCCCCATTTTAAAATGTCCAACTTTACAGCAGATATAAACATGTTTCCAGCCTGGTACAAGAATCGGTTTAGGTCTCTATACTGTACATATTTTTTTCCCCATTCATGACAACTGTACGGGTGGTGATCAACCAATAGGTTGAAAGTATACTGTAATATATAGCAATCCCATTATTATAGACAGCAGGGAGTTACAGGCGGAATCAGGTACTGATGGCGTAAGATGGCGTCGGCCGGAGCCGACACATCTTCAGCTTACAACCGTCTGGGTGCCGTCACGGGTGGTTTGTCCGTTTATTTATGCGGCCGGTGGTCTCAGCGCTGGCGGTGTTGTCATTCACCGTGTCTAAGACGACGCTGTCATCTGAGCTGAGTGGTCCCGCCATTACACCGGCAACCGACAGGGCGGAGAGAGAGATTTCTTCCCTGTCCCCGGAGGAGCGTTGGCGTCCTTGTTTTGCTCCGTTGTCGAGGCCACGTCCTCATTCTCGCATCTCACTCTCTCTCTCTCTCACAGCAACTTGCCTTGTTGTTGCAGTCTACAGCCCGATGATGCTCGCTCTCCCGGAGTGAATGTAACGAATGCAGACACACAGACAGGTGTTTTAAAAGGTATCGTAAGTCAGCTGTTGGAAGTAATGCACTTTTTGTCACATTCACCGAATATCTCCTCGCAATTCGCTAGTTTTGCTCACAACAATAATGCCGCTTGGTTTCGCAATGTGTTTCAATGTGGGGGGTCGGAGCTTCTGAGGGAGTTTGTTTTGATTTGAGCTTCAAATTAGCAAGTGTTCTCGACAATGACTAACCCTGCCTTTAACATGTGTTGCCTATAGCAAGTAGGTAGAAGATTCGAGTCAGGATGTCCTTTTCCAAGGGTTTTGAGATGCTTTTCCTTAAATATTTCTAATCTCTGCAGTGCCAGGGGGCTAGCAGCAACAACAAACTGCAACGCACAGCGCTCATAGGCAGGCACATGCAGTTAGCAAGCAGTGTACTGTAATGGCATTCAATTAGGCTGATTTATACTTCGTAAACTTACAGAACTGGCCTTGACATTGGATTAGAAAACGCTGATTCAAGATCAAATGAGAGATTAGTGGAAAAGAATAATCTACTCTCCCCTCCCCTCCGCTCCCATCCTCTCCCCTGCGTTCCTCTCCTCTCCTCCCCTCCCCTCCTCTCCCCACCTCTCTCTCTCTCATCCTTCAGTCCTCCCTTCCTATCTCCTTCTCTTCCTCTCCATTCCTCTCACAAGGTGAAATCATAGATTTCTGAGCAGAGACAGAACTGATGCGCACGCTTTTGTATATGTGTGTGTGTGTACGCGCGCATGTACGTGCGTGGGTGTGCGTGCGAGTGAGTGTGTGTGTGTGTGTGCACGCATGCATGTGTGTGTGCATGTGTGTATTGAGAGAGCTAGAGAGAGTCTGGTCTCTGTTGCTGTCTACTTCCATGACCTGAACTTTAATCGGTGCTGTTCCCCTCGTGGATTAAACCATCTCGTCCCTCAAGCCTGCCACATATTTTCTCGTCACGTCCAGCCCTGTGAATGTGTGACAGGGTCAAAGGTCACAGATGAACGGGCTCTGTCTGGGGATTTTTAAAAGGCCCAAATCTTTCAGAATGTTTTGTCTCATGCATTTTGTCTTTCTCTTTGTTATTTCCACCACGTTAAGCATGCTAATACTGTATGTCCCCAAAAAAAAAAAAAACAACACTAAGAAATGGGGTCAGTGACAACAATTGTACCAAATATAAGAGGCACACTCTCCATGCCCCCAGAACCCCAAAATTATATTCCTCCCTAGCTAACAGACAATCTCCACTCAGGTGTGAAAGGGGGTGTGTCCTCATTTTTTTATTTTTTTTTATGATGTATTTTAGGAGCAGGTGTCATCAGGGTTAATGTAGGCATATATGCACCCAAGAAATTCATACTGCACAGGTTGATCCATCCTTTTTAATGCATGTTGTTATGCTCTTAAATGTCTAATATTATGCCATTAGGCATAACAAGTGCATAGCTCAGGAACGCCATGACACATGACACTAACTATGAACCACTTTCTTTTGGGGGCCGTGGGTCACAAAAGGTCGAAAACAGTCTTAACCTGCCCGACTGCATGCTATAGTATACTTTGTAACTGCCTTGACAGTTGAAATAGCAAGGCCACTGCTAGCTAACGCCCTGAAGCTACACAACGCAGCCTCATCACCTATGTCCTTCCCTTTGACCACCTAGAGGCAATGCAAACTAGCGAACTCTCCCTGTCGCTAGAATGAACCACGTCCTTTGAAGAAGGACGGGTACATGCAGTCCTGGTTGGTTTCAGATGAATTAGTTTCTTGTTTTAAGATGTATGAGCCGGGATTAAGGGCTAGTTTTAAGGTAAATATGGGTTTAGGGCTACCTTTTTCAGGATGAAACAACTTGTTATTATACTGTTCTATTATGTAATTATCACTTAAAATAGTGATGTATTTTCTTGATCCTTCATTTTTTCAAAGTGCTAAAATTACAAATGATTTGCTTGGTTTTGCTTTATTTCACGTATTTTTGCATTTTAATAAATCTAATCCCAAGCAATTCCATCTAAAAGAGATTTTATACTTATTTACAAACCTCTGAAAACATACAACTTATTTCTAGACATGTAAATCAAGTATTACGTTTTTGTAAATCAAGTATTAAGACGTTTGTTATATTCTTGTATTTTTAGCTAATCGTTGTTGCAGTTCAATTGCTCAGTGAGTACAGAGTTTTTTTTTTTTTACACTGTCAGAGCATTTGATCAAACGCTCGCCAGATCGCCACTTCGTAAATTGCAGCGCTATTGACGTCCAGTGGGAAAGGTGGCGACATATAATTGGGACATCATGAGATGGATGTCAGGTTGAGCGATAACAGTCGGAGAGGAGGTTTGTCAAGAGGATAGATTCTTTATGTTGTACGCCTGGGCATTGAGTGTGGACCCATGGGGACCGTCGGCAGCATAAATCAAGCGCTCCCCTCGTTCAGCTTAGTGAGTTATGGAGTTTTACTCCAGCTAATTCTGCTGCATATAAGCACCTTGGCACCCGGAGGGGAGGAGGTGAGAAGTCAATAACTAATTCCTCCCCTTGACTTGCTCCTGGGAGCAGATCTATGAAACACCTTCCAGTATTGTACACCGGGAGGGTTATTTACGCCTCTTCAGCAGTCCACCCGCTGTCAACCCCCCCCTCATCCCCGCTAAACCCCTCCCCTTCCACACCAACCCAGTCACTCCTTTCACATAAACCATATGTATGTTAGATCCGTCATATTCAGTGTGTAAATACCAGGTAGAAAGGGGCAATAAAACTGTATGGTTCTTGGCGGTATTCCTGATTCAAATAGATTTTTACTTGATGGGTTGTCACTGGAGGTGGGGTGGTGGGGGGCACAACACGCCTTCTCACCATAGACTGTATATATAAATGGACAGACCCTCTGTGACATCACCATAGACCGTATATATAAATTGTCAGTTGTAATGAACCAAACATGTTTTTTTGTTTTTTGTTTTGTTTGTTTAACCAGGCTGTAAACTTGTTTATTTTTGCTGTAAAGTTGGACATTTTAACATGGGAGACAATGGGGATTGACTTCCTTTTACAGCCTGCCTCAAGTGGCCTTTTGAGAATCTGCAGATTTTGACACTTCCACGTTGTATTCATCTCTCAGCACCGGAGGTTCAATGTACACCAGAGAATGGGCTACAATATAAAGGAACATTGCTAACAACATTTTGGTTTTGGGAGTTTTGTTTATTCATTTCCTCTCTCCTGGCTGCAGGGAACTCGTTGAACCTCTGACAGGTTTATTTCTGGGCTGCGCATATGGTTTGCTGAGAACCATTCCCCACACTGTCTGGTGTGTGTGATAAAATGCTTGTCTTCTGGACATTGTTTTGATAGGTGGGCTTGCCTATCTCACCTTTTGTCTGGCTGTCTTAGGGGGCTAATTAGCCCGCGTCAACTCCTGTCTATGTTCCCAGCATGCCGCAGGTGACCTTGGCTTCTTCTTGACGGGCGTGGAAGTGGCAGTGGGAAAGAACTGTGAAATAAAATAGGTTTTTAGCTTTACGAGAGTGCCATATGATTGTTCTGCCTGGTCTCTCTTGCTGACCAACCACTGCTGATACTGGTGGTCCTTCCTCAAGCATGTCAGACCTAGACAGCAGATTATGAAGAAGGAACTACAAATGGAAAGGCATTGGGGTGAACCATTGTTGTGTTGACCTGCTACACATCAGCCACAAATAGCAACTTTGGCTTGTCTGAGATTGTTTCATTAAAGAAAAACCTTTTTCCACAGTGTGATCTGGGAAGAAGCAGGCAGGTTTGGTGGCTCAAGGGCATCTTGAGAAGGCTTTTGTGAGGTTACTGGCGCTGGTTCATTAGTGTAGGCATTTTCCTAGTAGGAACAGTAGAGTAGTACTGCATATTTATGAACAGCACTTAATTGAAGTTCACAATTAAAAGATTACAATCGTAATGTGTCAAATGATGACACGGGGCCGTAGACTGTATAAATAAATGAACAATCCCTATGTGGCGTTACTGTAATAGTTTTGTCCTGTGGTCCCCAGTCTTGTTGTTTTCAGTGTTTACATGTGTCCCAGGCTTGTACTCGAACTCCCTGCCCTGTGTTTCCCAGTCTCGTTAGTTCCACCTGAGCCTTGGGCTGCATCCGAATAGTCTTTTTTCCTAGGAACTGATTGAATGAAGTATCTAGGTTTCAGCAATGATAAAAACTGTTTGAATTCTATTATCGCTAAGGTAAGGTGCTTCAATGCTTCCTTTCTTACATCCTTTAGCACAGGGTACACTGCATCATCCTTTACAAAAGGAAAGGAGATAACGCCGTCACACAATTCCTTGTGACACATCATTTGGCCGTTAACGAACACAAATGATCATCATAATGTCAAATGCATTAACTATCTTACATAGCCTATACATGTAACAATTATTTTCATACAATCATACTAATTTGCATTCATGTCTAAAAAATGTTTAAGCTATTTTCTTTTCAGCTCGCTGAACAAATGAGCAAATCAAACATTACAGAAACGTATATGGCTCTATCAAAAGATTCCCCAGAGCTCTTAGGTTTTTGTGTGTGGTTTGTGCTGAATTTAGCTATAAAATGTGTATTTTCACTTAATGCTGGCCTTATTTGTTTCAATGTGTTGGGGAATAGTAAATATTGTATTTATTGTACAGCAATTGTGTTATTGATGGGACACCATTACAGAAAGTTCCACCTTGAATAACTTAGTTTTTATTCCAACTGTAGATAATGTCACCATCATTTGCATGGATGTGTTTTTCCTAAGCGCTACTTGATATTTATACATATAACAATTGTCGTAACTTTTGTTGGTGATGGGAAAAGACTTCTCTAAATAATATTAGATCAGTGTCTAAAACAAACTTGACCAAAAACTTTACCAAAGGTTTTACAGCAGTTGTTACTCTAAAATCGGCTATATGATAAAAAGACATTTGGAGGGCTTACCGTTATTTTTCCTGGGAAGCATGCCCCCAGAACCCTAGTAGAGGCTTGTCCCCCTTATCCGGGAATCTATAGGCATTCAACCATTTTGTTTTGTTTTGTGGTTGATATACACGTATTTTGTTTCAATTACAACTTTGGTAATAAAGTAAATTTTAACTGGGTTGTCCATGTTTACATAGCTTGCATGAACCAGGCGACCCACGGCCAAGTAGTTTGTCAAGGTGTGCTGCTAGTAGTCCATCTTTAGAACACTGTAGATTCACCACGGCAGAACCACGTCATTAACAGTTAACAGTTAACAGTTTACATGCTGTAAAGTAAAACATTTTATCATGGGAGTCTATGGGGATTGACTCATTTTTGCAGCCAGTCTCCAGTGTCTATTCAAGGAACTGCAGATGTTGGCATCTCCACATTGACCTCATTTGTGCAGGACAAACTACAGCGTGTCCCCTGACGACGACACAATACAAGCTTCTCCCCTCTGTGGCAGGTGGGCGACCAAATCCTGGAGGTGAACGGCCGGAGCTTTGTGTCCGTCTCCCACGACGAGGCCGTGCACACCCTCAAGACGGGGCGCCACCTGCTGGTGAGGGTGAGAGACGTGGGCCGGCTGCCTCACGCCCGCGCCGTCACCGCGGTGGACGGGTCCGGGTGGATGCATGGGCCGACGGGCGCGGCAGGGGGCACCGCTGCCATGACGACGGCCAGCGGGGTGGCGAGCGCCTGCAACGCTCGGTAAGGATGCCACCATGGGACCACATAGTGGAAAACATCGCTCACAACAACAAAGCCACTTGTTATTGGCTTTGCGATGCATTTCAATGTGTGGGGCGGCACTTCGGAGAGACATTGATTTGAGCTCAAAGTTAGCAAGCGTTCTCGAAAATGATTGACCCTGCCTTGCCTTTAACACGTTAGTTTTTACGTCTTTACGCTGATTCGGAGCGGGCAGCCACTTGTCAAAATGGCGCCTCAAATTAATGCCACCCTAGGGGGCTGCCTAATCTTGCATAACGGACGGGCCGGCCCTGCATAGTTAACCCTGATGGTCTGCTGCTGTTATTGTCCTAACAGAATGTTGGCTGCAACTAAAGTATGATCTCTTATTCTATTGACAAACTTAGTGTTTGTTAGTCAGTGAAGATAAAAGCGTCTCTACTTTGACCTTACCAGCATGGCTGCCGAGCGGCCAGACTTGCCTGTAAGGACTTTGATGAAGCTCTCCGACATCACTTTGTACAGTACCAAGGACAGTTACTGTGCAGGAAGCCTGCAACTAGAGCTGCAGTGAAATAGGGGGCCATGGACTTTATGTTCTTCACTGTCACCAAATGTGCAGTGTGGTCACCTCATGTTGTATGTCCCAGTGGGAGGTAGCTGGCTATGACCTCTCTGCCCCCGTGAGCTGCATATGAAGTGAAAATGTGAATTAAACAGGCATTATTTTGCTCCTACAGTGAAAATACAGCTGGGTTCAAGTTAAAAAAAATGGTCGGGCCAGTGTGGATATTTAAGACCTGGATGTGACTGGCTGTGATGGCGTCATGAGAACATAACAAGCTGTCCTGAGATTTATGACATTAAAATAGAATCGAGCCCACCGACAATAAAGGTGGAGAAAGGCTGTTGATATTTGAACTCGATCAAAACAAAACCACCTCTCCCTTCGATGCCATAGGGTGCTCCCTCAGAAGCTCCGCACCCCACATTGGATACACATTGCGAAGGCTTGGATTGTGTTGTTGTTGTGTGGTGCAGTCTGCCATTTACAGAGCCAGGGCTGTGTTGAAAAACAAGATATTCACCAAATTTGACAAAGCGAATTCACATACAATGTCTCTCTCCCTCTCTCTCTCTCTCTCTCTCTCCCTCTCTCTCTTCCTATCCATTGTTCATTTTATCTTAAATCTATTTTATTATGGATGGCGTAATGCAATGTACCAAATTGTGCGGAGCACTTTGTAAGCTTTTGTTTGGAGAACTATACAGAGGAGGTTGTCTAGCTGACGGAAACAAAATCGCTAACGGGTCCAATTAACAATTTTAATAATTGTGACAACATTTTTAGAATTGTATGTGTTTCTGCTTTACCAAATAATACAAATCATGAGATGAAAATTGTATCATATTTGGGATGTTTTGCAGGCCATCTTCAGCCAGATCTACACCTGCATTAGGAAAGGTATGTGCATACTGTTTAGCATGTTTTACTGCTATAATCTACATGGTACAACTTGTATGGTGAAAGTGTGGGTATGAGGTATTTTATGAGACAGACTAGAAAAATGTAATTGTAGTTTAAAAAGGTATATATATAAAGTTTTACATAACGGTTTACTCCTTGATTGAGTTATATCTGCCCCATACGGTGCTCATGTGCGCCCCCTGGTGTAATGAAAATGAGGCGCAACACAGAGGAGACAAGAATGGAACGCTGCGTCTAGCATGCAAACCTTCACATTGATTTGTGTTTCCTGCCATGGGAGAAAGGATTTGTCAAGTCAGTTCAACTCCCCCATCACGACTCCCTAAGTGCTTTCAGTTTGATTTTCCCCTGCACAGAAGACATATCGGTGCGGGCTGGCTGTTATGTGTGTGCGTTATTCTCGGCAAACCCTTGCTTTCACATCGACACACATTCGTTCACGCATCAAAAACTGTCGCTGGAGATGGAACGGCCTTGCTGGAATAATTCAGTGACTTGCATATATTGGGCATAGGGTAGAGTTGTGTTTTCAAGGGGAGTGTTTTCTTTAGTATTTCCTCCACGATAGGATTTAAAGGTACTCTAGTATATTATTTTAAACATTAATATAACAGCCGACAAAGTATTTGTTTTGGTCTGAGATACTGGTGCACTTAGTTAGACACTTAGGCGAGCAATCACCTATAGTTAAACTTTCAAATTAGCATATAGCATTATTAACATAGCATTATTAACATATAGCTTATAGCATATCCAGATATGAGATCAATTCTCTGTAGGTTCTGAAAGGGCAAACGATTAGGTAAATCTGTTTTACATACAGTATAATTAATCTTGAACTACTCTAAAAGAGAAGTCACTGTACTTCAAGATGGTCAGATACTAGAGCCCTGCAGTAGGTGTGATTCTGGATTGCAACAATCTTTGTCATGTTGCTTTCACTTTCAGTTAGCAAATCAATTTGGGGCTTGTATAAAAAAATGAATGCTTGAATATATGTGCCTTATATAAGAATGATGTTGGAATGCTCTCATATAAAAATCATGAATGTTCTCTAACATATATGCATGTATAGCTCTGCTATAATTAAACTATATATATTTTCACAAATTGGTTCCAAACATTGGTCCAAATTCCTTCTGGCAGATTTTATGAGCCTGGGATAAGCACTTCAACTGCCGTCCTGTAATAAAAATTAATCCGGGACAGAATAATAGACTGCATATGCTGTATGTATTCAGCATAAAAAACATAAGCAATATGGCATGATATCATATTGATTAGAATGCAAATACGTACCGTATCTGCTTGTTAGCAGAGACCCAGTCAAGCCCACTGCTCTATGGTTAGTTAGGGAAGACATTTATTTGGCCGATCAAGCTCTAATGCTATCGACAAGGATATGGTTAAGCCTAAGGCCACTTACAGGAGAGACAAGTCGGAGCCTGGTGTCTGAGACCCAGACGCATATCCAGTAGAAGGTGCGTTCTTATTCAAGTGAGGGAGAGGTAAGGACCGTGAGCAGCTACTGTTTCTAGGATGTTGTTAGTTTATATTTAATACGCATAGTCTGTCTGGCGAGATTGTTGGTTGTCGGATTTGGAAGCAACAGGCAAGGTTGGTTTTGCGTGTTTGTGGAAACATAGGCCTTGTGAGAACGAGCTTTTGATTAAACATATTACAGTGTTACATTATATTGTACATTGGGCAAATATGTAGACAGGCTGCATCTTATGCATTTGGCGTGCGTGAGTGTGAGGTTGTAGTGTGTCACGGGGAGCGAGGGTAGGCGCAGACGGAATGAGAGCCCAAACAAACAAAGACACCAACAGTAGCCTATTGGCATAAACAATAACCAAAGGCAACACTCCACAGAACACACAGCTGCAAAAGATAAAAAACCAACAAAACACGTGAGACTGGGAGTGCTGGGGACACGGGCAACCAGCGGCTAGAAGTGGTTTCACGCGCTGTCGATGCCAATGGCGGGGAAGGCACGTCTCCGGTCGGCGGCGTGGCCACGGGTGTTACAGACGTTAACATTACTAGAGCACTCAGTGCTTACACGCAGGCAAACGTTAAGCTTTCTCCCATTTCTGATCGGCTATGCAGCTTTTGTCTTTTTGTGGTGACACTGAAGGCCCAGTGTCGATGTCACAGTTAGCTGCTGTAATAAAGCAATTCACCTGCTAGTTCATTTGACAACAGCTGTCTGTAGAGGACGACCTTCAGTTGTCTATTACTTCAGTATATGTTTATGCCAGGTTTATATGGCATGTTATAGCACCCCCAGATTACAAATGTAATATGTTGTGCAACTAGGAGGGATAGAAATTAGGAAAGTAGTCGGATGCAGGAGGGCAACTGTATATACTATACCAAAACATACAAAATGTTTTTCTTATGCAGAAATTACAGAATTGTCTTTTTACAGTTGATTAGCAATGCCACTGGGAAAGAGCTGCAGCATTATTGATTGTCAAATAAATTAATTCATTCCAATAAATGGTATTCTTATAATCATAACACTTTAGCTCAAATGTTCTGCTGGGTCTATGCACGTTAAAACACAGAATGCAGAAGCAGTGTTGAACTACTGACTATTTATAATGAAGGGTGAACAATGACTTCCCTCCCAGCTTTTCTTCAGGAATCACATTGTACTTGATAAAAATGTCTTTGTTCGATTTCTCCTCCAGCCAAGACCATTTACATCAGATACCATTATAATCATTGGTAGGCAACCACTGTTCGAGTGCTGCCACAGTTTACTTTCCATACGGGCCATATTTAAAAGGGTAGTGTGCATTTTTTTGGCAGAAAGTTTAAATCAGTCTAAAGACAGGGATTTCTTGGTGATTGGGAGCAAAAAGTTCAGCCAGATATTGTGTACACAATTAATGTGTCTTAGGTTTTCTAATATTTCAAAAAATTGTAGTGTAAGTTAATGCACACATTACATTTAATCTTCCATGTTCAACTTTATTCGGTTGCTATAGACATAAAGTCAGCCCAGATACTTGTCGTGGAGACGTTCAAGGTGACATGATGACTAATAAAGTGTAGTTTTTTCATTTTAACAAGAAAGGAGTCGCACGTCATGCCTTTTTAAACGGTGCTTATTCCTGGTTTTCAAACGTCAGCTGGACACATCGTTTTTCGTCACTGAGTGGAGAAAATTACTTTCTTGATAACAGAACATACATTAGCTTGTGTTTAAGTGGTCCTGTAATCGCAGTTTCAGTTTGGCCCTAATACGTATGCATCCCACCATGTGTAGGTTACATTGCTAGCAGCTAACCTGTGTTTATTTTTTTAGCGATATTCACACAGAAACTCTTAAGTATATCCGTAAAAACTTCACTCCCTAGTGGTTTTCCCGCACTGCAGAGGCCCTAATAACTTCAGCACTATTTGAACACACTTTTATTTTTTTCAATCTCCCAAACAGAGGCAGAGAGCGTTTTTGCAACTCCATCTGCTTAGGAAGATAACAATGATGGAATCCTGAAGGCAAAGAAGGTCCTGCGTGACTCGCCCTGAGGCTTTGAAGTGCTTTTTCTGAGAGCATGATAAGCTCGACCAACGAGATGGAGAGAGAGGGGGAGAGAGAGTGAGGGGTGGTGGTGTTGGGGGGTGGAGGGGTAGTATGGTTCTCTTGTGTATGCGTCAGGAAAATGCATTCTTGCTGTGTGTAGTCAGATCAGTGGTTCCTTTTATTATTATTTTCATGTAATAAATCTTCAATAAAAACATGCATGTAAAAGAAAGTTTCTTTCCGCAAACTATGTGCTACTTTTACATGGAGGGTAACTGTAAATTATAGATAACTAGTTAGTATTTTCCGTACAGTATCTCTCTCTGTGCTTGTCAAATCACTTATAATCCATCCATCTATCTTTCCATTTACACATTAATTTACCCATCTACACATACATGTATCCATTTACTATCCATCTATTATCAACATGTCTAATCCATCCATCCATCCATCTGTCCATTCATCATTTACCCAATCATCCATCCATCCATCTACTTATATCTACCCATCATTCATCCAAACATCCACCAATCCATTTAAACATCCATTCATCTATCCATCTATTTAATCATCCAATCATCCATCCATCCAAGCATCCATTTATCAACTCACCTATCTACCCATCCATCCATCCATAATCCACCCATCCAACAACCCAATCACCCATCCATCCATCTACCCATCCATCCATCATCCATCCATCCATCCATCCATGCATGTGTTGCAGCCAGTGGCCTGTCGAGGTGTAGGGCCCCCCGGTACCCAGGTGACCCTGGAAGAGCAGGCCTACCTCCTGTTGACAGAGCAGGAGAGGCAGACGATGGGCTACTATCTGCAGGAGTACTGTGAGGGGCACATAGGGGTGGAGCCCCTGGCCATGGCCCTGTTTGAGCTCTTCAACACCCACGCCAAGGTACGGCTGAATGGGTCGTTAAAGCCTGATAACGACGTATTCGTTTGAGTCAGGTGTGTTGGAGCAAGGGAAGATTCCAAGCGATTTCACTGTCTCAGACAATCTCGAGGGTTTAGCTAGAGTTGTAGCACGCTAGTGCTGGGCGGTATACTGTACATCTTGTTATTATTCCAATCTCTTTGTATTTGTTCTTCCCGTAAACCGCCCCCTACACATCCAGTTGTCCCTGCTGTCCGAGGTGAGGGATCTGGTGGCACCCCAGGACCTGGAGCTATACGACGGGATGGTGTTGCACCGCGAGTGTGAGACCCACCAGGCCTGGCAGCAGGGAGGAGTTATGGGGGCTTCGCACCCACAGGCCCCATGCATCAACGCCACCACTAAGGTACGGGTGTGGCTCTGTAGCCTGGTGTACCCAATACTCACAATGCACTTGGGTGCTTTGTGCTCGATTTCTCCATGGTGGATTGTTTGCAGTCGTTGCATCCTAATTGTGAATGCCTGCCTATTGACAAGCGTGGTATTTTGATTGACATGCACGACGACCAACTACACGTAACTCAATGACCAAGTCGGACGTTAAACTTGCAATGAGGGATTCGTTGAAACCGTAACAAGACTCTGGCTGTTTACACGTCTTGTAAACCTGTAAAATTAGCAGACTAATTAGTAATTACTGCTTAAAAGAAATGTTTCATTTTATATTGGTAAATAAAGCAGTAAACTAGCATCGCACCGGAAATTACAGATACGTTGTCGTGAGCGACGATGCTGACAGCCAATGGAAATTGACAGTATTACTTCCCCAAAGTTTGAGGGTCCTATATCGACCTTATGTACTGTATCAGACGATCAGCACAGACTTGCTTATGAGACGAACTGCTGATGAACGGAAGAGACTGAGACTAAACCATGTCATGTCTTGCACTGCCTCTGATTGGCTAAATGATTACATCTGTCAAGCACGTAGCCCTTTCTGTTTATTGCAGTTACACTTAGGAGTTAGATTAGTCTCTGGTTACGACCAGTGATTATGTTTATGGGTTAGTTTGCAATTTGGTTAAGATTTGTGAATACATGTATGGGTTAGTTTATCCTCTGGGAATAAAGCCAACCGTTTCCACGTGTAATAATACATACAATAAGTACTTTGAGAGCAGTAAAGAGTATTTGGATGTGACATGTGCAGCTACTGTAATTATCTAGGAGGAGATAAGGAGAATTGCTGATATCATAGTGTGTGTTAGACACGTCCGTGCCTGAAAAGACTGAAAATAAAACCCACACAGATTTGAGATATTTGCATACGTATAGATGGATGGGTGAACACATGGCTATTTCAGAAGGAAAATAAACAATATCATCGTCATAGGGACAGATGGAAGTGATAAAAAATAGCTGACAGGATTGCAACATTTGTTATTACACACTTACTCTGTATTTGGTAATAACCTGACATGCCTTATATTAGGTAACTTGCACATTGCCTCCAATGGTATTAGTTATAAGCAAATATGACTATAGATTTTAGATTTATACATTTTGTGTGTGTGGGGGGGGTGGCAACTGTAAGCAAAATGTCTCACATTTTAAGACTATACTATATATGCTGGAGTTATTTTGCATAATTTGTGTTGTAATGTGTAACATTATATTTGTGATGATGGGGTAAGCCATCTGCAATGTTTATGACGCCATGAACTAACAAGAATCAGCACTGGTCAACAGCACATGCCATTAAACATTATCTCCCTATTAATAAAATAAAGCTGTAGCCCTCACTATCTGAAATATGCCTCTTCATAGAACGGGCCAATGTCTAATCCTATGCACGGCGGACATTTAGAAGGGAAAATGCTGAACCAGTGCATGTTTTATACCCTCAAAGAGGGGATGGGTTTTTTTTTTTTTTTTTTCCTGAAGTCAAAAATGAAAGAGGAGAGATACCCTAGATAATGAAAGTTATTGAAAGTCATAGCATAACTAAACATATCTTAAAATAAAACAATGGGCCCTATCTGCAAACTCAAGTGTCTTTGCTAGTTTCAGACTGACTCAACTGTCATTTTCTAAATCGGCGCTCACCTTGTTTAATGCCAATGATGTGACATGCTTATGTGATAATACCAAAGAAAGTATTTATAAGAGCTCATTCCAAAGCCCATATACAGTATAAGGCCCTTTCATAATCACGTTTTAGTGACTTCTCATCCCGTGACGACAAAATTACCGTAGAGTCACACCTCCGGAGCTCCGCAGTGATCTCTGTGAAAATGTACCTGTCCTAGAAGCACTCTTGGGTGGGTATTGAGTCCCGGAGGTCCCGGTGGTACCTCCGGAGCCCCAAGCGGGAGCTAAAAAGTAGGGGGTACGATTGAGATCCCTATAAAACTGCTTAATGGGAGGAATGTATCCTTCCCATTCCCTCCACCCTATGCGCCCCAGATGCAAACTGACTCAGACTTTCTGTATTTAAACAGAAAGCTGCCATCTGACTAGCAGTACACTCTGTCTGCTGGTTGAAACTGTCTGACTTCCAAGTATTTTGTAAGTATATTCTCATATTCTGTATAGAATTAGCTG
>JAODUH010061718.1:0-17540 GCA_027564835.1 Typhlichthys subterraneus | reverse complement strand
TGTGTGTGTGTGTGGGGGTGGGGGGTGGGGGGGGGGGGTCATTGTGAGAGAGACATGGAGAGCTGATGAGCATGATGTCATGTACTCAAACCAAACAGAGAGCGATGGAAAAGATGTGTGTGCAGATAATGGCACTGCTTTCTTCAATCAAGCTACAAGTACATCTCTCCCCGTGCGTGAGACTACGTGATTCGCTTCGGATCCGTCCCTGAATGGTTCAGCTCACACTGGCACTGACGAACCGTGTGTGTGTGCGTGTGTGTGCGTGTGTGTGTGTGTGTGTGTTTAAATCCACATGTGCATGAACACATTCTCCTACTTCTTTATTTCGTCATTATAGCAGGGGGCCTTGTTTCAGCTCCAGCTTCTAGGATGACTCACTTTGTGTGTGTGTGTGTGTGTGTGTGCGTGTGTGTGTGTGCGTATACGTGCACATGTTGGCTTGTGCTCAGGTGTATGTATATGTGCATGCAACAGTGTTCACTATTGGAAACCAATACATGGAAAACATAATATTTAATACATGATCAATTGGACCAATGTGTTACCTTACCAAAAGCAGATTTTTATTTTTAGACAGTTAACTTAAGTGTAAACAATGTTTTTTTTTTTGTCTCATATTGATCCAAGTGATATCTGATCCTGGTTATGCAAAACAGGTTTCATGTCAATGTACTGTCTGTCCAGCTTCTATAAATATATTTGTCCTCTGCGGTTGCATGTATTTACGTATCTGTCAACAGTGCATTCCTTGTAAGCAAAAATAGGTCATGTGATTCTCATCCCTCTCTTCCTTCCTGAGAATCAAAGCTCTGTTCTATTTCATTCTTACTGACCACTAGAGCAGTGCTTCTAGCACTGGATATCTCCGTCTGGGATATACCACAGGTGGAGTAAATATACCACCTGTGACCTGGGATGACGTGGGGCCGATGCCCCAGTACATAGAGTAGTCTGTCCCTTCAGAACCTTCTCGCCCAGATTCAGAGTGACAGAGAACTCCAGACTCCAGCCATCCAGACTTCACATAAGAGCAGTTACATACTGTATGTTTTGTCCTGTAGATGAGTTCCGGCATCTCTGCATTGTGGGGGTCCCACAGGGACATGGGCTCCCTACCTACCCCAACGGTCATCCCCACACGGGACAGTTCCCTAACGGCAACGGCTTTGGCAACGGAAAATTCCCCAACGGAAACGGGGGACATTTTGGAGGAAACGGAGGAGGAGGACACGGAGGAGGAGGACAAGGAGGAGGAGGACACGGAGGAGGAGGACATGGAGGAGGAGGACATGGAGGAGGAAATATACGTCAGTACTTTTAAATGTTTTAAGACATAATAAAACTATTTTTAACATAATTTATAGTATACAAATGCTACATAAATATAAGAATAGCCATGAACACAGTTGAAAAATGATCCAACCCACACATGTTTTGTTTTACTGAGACAAAACCTTCATATCGATCTCCATCATCTGCTTTACATTGATGTATGTATTCAGGCACTGTCTCGGTGAACGACACCATCGACATATGCAAGCACTTCACCAACCTGTGTCTGAACGGACGCTGCTTTCCCACGCCGACCAACTACCGCTGCGAGTGTAACATGGGGTACAGGCAGGACGTACGTGGCGAGTGCATCGGTAAGGTCAACAGTCACAGGCTTGTGTGTCATACTGTGCACTTCACTACGATTGCCTCCAAATGTAGATGCACAGATTATGTCCAAATTAATTACATGCACTGCACTGCCATCTTCTGCTCAGTTACGGAATTTGAGTCCAGGTAGGGATACTGTATGTAATATCTGTTCAGCTGTGTGACAAGCCTTTGTATATACTGTGCTGTATGTGCACCTTATAAGCTATAATACATACTGTCTCAGACTATCTGACTTTTGTATGAATATATATTTTGATTATATATTTTGCTTCATTCTGTCTTGCATTCAGATGTGGATGAGTGTGTGAGCAACCCTTGCATTAATGGAGACTGTGGCAACACACCTGGGTCGTATCACTGCAAGTGTCATGAGGGCTACCAGGGGACCCCCACCAAACAGGCCTGCATTGGTATGTCCTGGTTGTCGCCTTGTTTGTTGACCGTTCCACAGAATGAACACACTGTTAACTTCTCTTCCTCTTTCCACTCCATAGACATCGATGAGTGTATTGTGAACGGGGTGATGTGCCGTAATGGCCGCTGTGTCAACACCGAGGGAAGCTTTCAGTGTATCTGCAATGCTGGCTTTGAGCTCACCTCTGATGGGAAGAACTGTATCGGTGAGGATTAGGAGCTCATGCTCAATTAGAGTGGCCAGGTCAAAGCTGGATGAAGTTGGCTATTGCAGTGTTGTGACATTTATGCTGTTATTTCGTCATCATAGGATGGTGGGTTTGTTCTTTGCCTTCACCTTGGCTGAACAAAGGGCATCCAGACAAATAGAAACTAAAGCTGTGTATTAGCAAGAATCTAGCGATATGATACGTACGATGCGATATATTGTGATACTGTAAGCAAAGCGATATATTTGCTATTTCTTACTTGTGGAAAACTGTCATAGCAATGCTAATAAGTGGCACCACTGCAAAAAATAACAGAAACAATTATGTAAACTTCCTCAGGGACTGCAGATGGAAATTAGTTGTAAGATAAATCTGGTAAAAAGCATCTTTTTTTTTTATACCGTGATTTAGAGAATCGATACAGTATCGCGAATATATTGGGATACAATATTGCGATACTCAGGTGTATTGATATTGTCTTACACCCCTAATAGAACCTGCCAATCACATTCCTTTTTTCGAATTATAGACATTTAGCATTGCAGACACTTAAAATAACACCAAAACAAGGAAAAATGAAAGTGTGTGTGTGCCCACCACCAGATCACGACGAATGCGCCACCACCAACATGTGCCTCAACGGCATGTGCATCAATGAAGACGGCAGCTTCAAGTGTATCTGCAAGCCAGGGTTTGCTCTGGCACCTAATGGGCGCTACTGCACTGGTACGTTTGTATGTGTGTACATTGATTCTTGGGGTTATTCCAGATCGGTTGTTACAGTGGAGGGATGACAGTGTTTAAACATGTCTAGCAATGTCTTAAATATATAATTCTTTCTTTTTGCTTTTAGGAAATAAGTGAGAAATGCAGCAATTGTAATTGTAAACAGTGCTACTGAGTGTTGTAACAATGACCTGGTCTCTGGCAGACATCGATGAATGCCAGACACCTGGTATCTGTATGAACGGCCGCTGCATCAACTCGGAGGGCTCCTTCCGCTGTGAATGTCCCCCGGGGCTGGCCATCGACGTAGACGGGAGGGTGTGCGTGGACACACACATGAGGACTACGTGTTACGGAGCCATAAAGATGGGCACGTGTTCACGGCCGTTCCCCGGCGCCGTCACCAAGTCGGAGTGCTGCTGTGCCAATCCTGAGAACGGCTTTGGAGAGCCATGCCATCCCTGCCCTGCCACAAACTCAGGTGCTCCCTCGACGCAGCAAGGCGTTATTACGCTAAGCCATAGCTAAAAGGAGCTCACACGCTGTTGTTGTTTTTGTTATGTTTGAATAGTGCACTGCCATTCAGTGGTTCGTTATTTGTTACTGTTAATGTTGATCATAATATACAGTAGGTTCAAGTGTGTTCATTTATCTTGAGTAACAAACGTTGTATCTCTCAGCGGAGTTCCAAGCTGTCTGTAGAAGTGGCATTGGTATCACAGTGGATGGCAGAGGTAAGACATGCAGTTATGTTGTCACAGTGTTTATATGACCTGCTATGATGTCATTACGGCTAAGAGGACTGGTGAACCATTCCTCCTCTCGCAGATATTAATGAGTGTGCCCTGGACCCTGACATTTGTCAAAATGGCATGTGTGAGAACCTCAGAGGGAGCTATCGCTGCATCTGTAACATTGGCTACGAGTCTGACTCCAGTGGCAAGAACTGTGTTGGTGAGTGAGCTATGGTTCATACTGCTACGGTAGTTCAATAAAGTAACTGGTTTAACTTTCACAACAACAGTTAAACCACTGGAAAGGTATACTCTCCATTTCCCCCCTCAATCAATTCCTACTGCAGGTCATTAAGTGACAATGAAAGATAATGGACCTGTTAAAACGTTAATCTCTTTGTTCCTCGTTCACGCAGACATCAACGAGTGTATGGTGAACCGTCTGCTGTGCGACAACGGTCTGTGCAGGAACACCCCTGGATCTTACACCTGCTCCTGTCCCAAGGGCTTCATCTTCAAGCCAGACTCAGAGACATGCGAAGGTGAGCCCTTCACACACATGCAGACACTCCCCACATGCACACGCATTATTTTTTACTCAGGTTTAAATGTCATATTAGGGTCTCATTATTACCAGATGTGCTATAGTGTAGAATCTACACTATAGCACATCTGGTTCATCTACACTTCATCTATACTGTAGATGAAGGACAGAGGACTGTAACACATACCGAGGAGGGAAACTGTCAAATGATGATGGTGGCCTATTAACCTTCTCAGCCCTGACCTGTAGTGCATTGTTGTGTATGCATATGTTTTCAGATATCAATGAGTGTGAGAACGACCCATGTGTCAATGGAGTGTGTCGCAATGTGGCCGGGTCCTTCAACTGTGAATGCTCACGCGGCAGCAAGCTGGACTCCACTAACACCATCTGCGTAGGTAAGACATGACAGCAGACTGCCCTCCCAAGTGCCTGACAAAAACAATGAGAAACAGCTATGTTTGCAAAAGGCTGCTGCAAATGTCCTGCCAGTATTAGGTCATTTGTGCCGACTAATCATAGTTTATATTAATCCAGGACTCCCACGTGGTAAATAAACACATAAGTTGGTTTGGTTTTCAGAAGCCATTCAGGGACATCATGATCTTCAGCAGGGAGGGGAGAACTAACATACACAGAGAATGTATTAAATAATTGCTTGCATGTGTGGCCTTGATTTGCACAAGGCTTGGCATGACATGTAGACCTATACTGGCTCTAAATATTCTGTGTGGGGTATTCCACTCATGGCAGGGTTGTCAATATTTCTTTGAGACATCTATAGGTAACAGATGTGTGTTACCTGAATAGAGGTCCATTCAGGAGAAAAAAAAACATATTTATATACATGATGTATGAGTTGGTCCTGTCCAAGGCCAAATACTGTTCTGTTTAGGTTTATAATGTTTTATGCTAAAAGCTTGTTAGCTTGTAAGCTTGTAAGCTAAAGGCTTGTAACTCTGTGGATGCCAATGTAAATGTAATGTATTGTATGGTCTGACCTTTGAGAAAATGTGCTGTAAAATTCCTTATGGGTAGTACGGAATTCAATAGCATAGGACAATTAATGCTCCATTTTTAGATGATGTTTTCTTCTCATGAACTAATCTCTTCTCATCCTTTCTTCTTCTTTTGTACTACAGACAGTATGAAGGGCACCTGCTGGCTTTATATCCAGGATAAGCGCTGTGAGGTCAACATAAATGGAGCTACGCTAAAATCCGAGTGTTGTTCAACGCTAGGAGCTGCCTGGGGTAGTCCCTGTGAACCCTGTGAAATGGGTTAGTGCTCACCCGTGCATACACACACACACATGCATTCATTCATCTCTTGATATTGTTCATCGTCTCCTCGTCTCTCATTAGACACTGCCTGTTCTCGGGGATTTGCTCGTATGAAGGGGATCAACTGTGAAGGTAAGATGACTTGGATCAGATTAGATCACCAGATACCCTCTCTCCCTGTAGTGTTGTAACTACCCAAGAGTGAGGTTCATGGCATTATTCTCCCTGGTGTCCTTTTAAATACACAATGTCATTCCAATGTCATGTTAGACAGACTGTTCCCTTTTTGAGCTGAACATTCCACTTTAGTTGGTGTTGCACTTTAATTATAACATGCCCTAACTTGAGCAGCTGTCTGACTGGTGGTTTGTTTTACACAATGATTTTCTCAGTGAGGAATTCTCTCTATAATTACAGATTTCAGAGTCAGTCAATAAAGTTTTGATTTATATTTATATGATAGCAACCCTTTAATGTCCCTTCTAGAAGCAGTTGAGCATGTAATTATATGCGTACATACTGCATGTTTTGTGTGTGTGTGTGTAGCTACGTCACAATATATGTATGTAATCTATTGTCCTTGGCCCTGCAGACATTAATGAGTGTGAGGTGTTCCCTGGAGTGTGCACCAATGGTCGCTGTGTAAACACTCAGGGCTCCTTCAGCTGTGAGTGTGCTGAGGGGCTCACATTGGACGGAAGTGGACGCACCTGTGTCGGTAGGAGCATCAACTCTACATTACATTAGCCTATGAATCGTGTATTTCTACTGTGTCAGTAAGAGCATCAACTCTACATTACATTAGCCTATGAATCATGTATTTCTACTGTGTCAGTAAGAGCATCAACTCTACATTACATTAGCCTATGAATCGTGTATTTCTACTGTGTCGGTAGGAGCATCAACTCTACATTACATTAGCCTATGAATCGTGTATTTCTACTGTGTCGGTAGGAGCATCAACTATACATTACATTAGCCTATGAATCGTGTATTTTTACCAGCTTATATAAATATCTCCTGGCATTTTGCTATCTTACCGTTCTCTGTGCTTGTTGGAAAGGATAATACGGTACTTCTACAGAGACCTGGCGCCGTAAATAGTAACATAAACAAAGTAGCGAAAACCACTCACATCAGCAAATCCGTAGTAGTACACTTTGCTCCAGAATGTGTTTCGATGTGCGGAGCAGCGCCGCGGAGAGACACGGATGCGTGGAGGGATACTGATAGCAAGCGTTCTGGAAAATGACTAACCCTGGCTGTGTGTGTTTCTGTGTAAGGGACAGTCCCCTGACACCACTAACTACCCACTTCCTGGTTGCTATAGACGTGCGCAGCGAGCAGTGCTACATGAAGTGGCATGAGGATGAGTGTGGCCAGCCGTTGCCGGGGCGATACCGCGTGGACATGTGCTGTTGCTTGGTGGGTGCAGCTTGGGGCGTGGACTGTGAGGAGTGTCCCAAACCAGACACACCTGAGTACCGGGCCATCTGCCCCCGGGGGCCTGGCTTTGCCAACCGAGGGGATATACTGACTGGAAGGCCCTCTTACAAAGGTAGCACGGAATATTCATGATATCAACCAACCATGCGGTCAAACAATCTAATATGTGTAGGATACAATTGTGTTTTAATGGATATTAGATCCTTGATTCCTATTTGTATAATCTGTTATGTTGGTAAAGACACACTCAGTTAGTGTGAAGAGCCCAACCACTATTCAGGTGTAATGTAGCTAATGTAAACATTATGCTAGTTAGGGCATGCACAGATATTTTACTTCATGCTGGCATTATTTTATTTGTATCATCAGACATGAAAACTATTAATTTGCTTTGACAAAAAATGTTAGTTAATATACTGTCCCAAATATGAGGTTCTTCTGGGATGTGCACGTGATCATTTTATGATGACTCGGTTAACCTGTGTCTGTCCTTCACCAGACGTAAACGAGTGTAAGGTGTTCCAGGGCCTGTGCACGTATGGAAACTGCCGGAACACGATCGGCAGCTTCAAGTGCCGATGCAACAGCGGCTTTGCTCTCACTGCTGAAGAGAGAAACTGCACAGGTACAGAACATTGAGATGCAGCAGAACTAGTTTCAGGCCAGTACCTTAAAAAGTCTCTTTTGTTTACATCTATTGTGTTTTCTTTGTCTGTTTGTTATTCAGACATTGATGAATGTCATATTTCCCCGGACCTGTGTGGCCACGGCTCATGTGTCAACACGCCTGGCAGCTTTGACTGTGAGTGCTTTGAAGGCTACGAGAGTGGCTTCATGATGATGAAGAACTGCATGGGTAAATACTCAACGCACACACACACACACACTCACGCATCCACACACCCACATACTCCTAATTAGACACGCACACAAAAAATATATCCATTGTGATAGATGAGCTAATAGAGTTTATTTAGCAATTGTCTTGCTCCACCTGTTCCCTGGCTCATCTCCGTTTGTCATTAATCTCTTCTCCTGCTTTCCTCCCCATTCCGGCCATGTTCGCTCCATTATTATGCGCTGACAGATATTGACGAGTGCGAGAGGAATCCCCTTTTGTGCCGTGGGGGAGAGTGCCTCAACACAGAGGGAAGCTACGAGTGTGACTGTCCCCCTGGACACACCATCAGCTCCGATGGCTCTGCCTGTGAAGGTGGGCTATGCATCACCACACACACACACACATGCACAGACACACACACGCACAGACACACACACAAACACGCACACACACACACACACACACACACACGAAGATGTAGAAGTGTGGATATTTCAACACTATAGTTGCATTGCCTTTTTCATCATGCATAAATACATTGCACTGCACAGCAATAGGCATGCTGCATATAGTATAATTCATAGTATATGGTTACCTAAATAAGCCCTGCTGTTTGTCATTGGCCAGATGTGAACGAGTGCCAGCTGAGTGACAACCTGTGTAGGAACGGCCACTGTGTCAACATGGTAGGCACCTACCAGTGCTCCTGTGATACTGGTTACCAGGCAACACCAGACCGCCAGGGCTGTGTTGGTGAGTTGGACATTAATTAAACCACAATCTTCATTTTGACAGAGTTGCATGTCGTGATTGAACGCGTAACTTCTCCCTGCAGACATTGATGAGTGCACCATTATGAACGGCGGCTGTGACACCCACTGTACCAACTCTGAGGGCAGTTACGAGTGCAGCTGTAGCGAAGGCTACGCTCTCATGCCTGACCTCAGGACCTGTGCAGGTAATAACAGCACACAGGTTGAAACGCAATATTCATGCTAACATAGCTTACTGGTTATGGTGGTTGACGCCCATCCAAACAGTCTTGGGTTTGATTCATTAAACAACAGGCCTAACTGCAAGCATCACTTAGCAATATTTCTAACCTTTACCGTGTTTTCAGATATCGATGAATGTGAGGAGAGCCCAGAAATTTGTGATGGAGGACAGTGTACGAACATCCCGGGAGAATACCGGTGCCTCTGTTACGACGGCTTCATGGCGTCTATGGACATGAGGACCTGTATCGGTGAGGGAAAACAATGACCTGGAATTGGGTTGTTTCATTGTCTGTCTATACCACTCTGCCACATTCACTGTCGCTCTGTTCTAAGGTGAGACAGGTTCACATTGTGTCTGTCTGTCTGTCTGTCTGCATGTCCAGATGTGAACGAGTGTGATCTGAACCCAAACATATGTCTCCATGGTGACTGCGAGAACACCAAGGGATCCTTTATCTGCCACTGTCAACTGGGATATTTTGTCAAGAAGGGCTCCACGGGATGTACAGGTACACGCGCACGTGCACACACACACACCCTCGCACACACACACAGACACACACACACCATTCGGACATAGGTGTGAGTGGTCTGGGCAGGTCCATGGGAGATGTGTACCAGCCTGAGAGAGACTGTTCATCCATGCATACAGAAGAGCCCTCCATGGACTTCATTTTTGCCTGATCATTTATTTAATGGCGTGCTATATGTGGAGACTGGCCTTTGTTAACGAGTGAATCTTTGCCTGGCTGGAAGATACAGAATATCCCTGCATTTTATAAGTAAACAGTCAACGGGTTCTACTTTATAATTACACCTGAAACCACCAAATTATTTTATTAGAATAACAAGGTTAGCTGATTAGACTAAAAACTATGTTTTATAAGACACATTTAATGAAATAATAATGTGTATTATACAGTGTTTTGTAATACTGGGCCTCCAAATGTAAAATATGTGCACAGTTATGCTTTATGTAAACCTGATTGATTTCCGTATGCGTCCAGACATTGATGAGTGTGAGATCGGGGCTCATAACTGTAACATGAATGCTGCCTGTGTCAACGTCCCTGGAAGCTTCAAGTGTCGCTGTCGTGATGGCTGGATGGGAGATGGCATCAAGTGTATTGGTACGTACCAGCCCACGGTACAACTGTGGGCTGATGACATAGATCTTACACTGCAGATACAAGTATTCTTACCATCCTGCCATTTCATAAGTATTGCGTATTTACAGTTTTTGACTTCTGTTTGTTTTATGCTGTTCTAAAAATCCTTTTTTAATGATAATCAGATTAAAGCACTTTGTATATTGTTAAAGTTATTATTTGTAATCTTATTAATGCCGTTGATATTTTATAGCCAACTAGTTTTTCGTTTGTTGAGAACATTTGCGTTCCCTTTCTCGTGGTGTAGACTTGGACGAGTGCTCTGCAGAAGACCACAACTGTAACCCCAACGCAGACTGTGTCAACACACCTGGCTCCTACCGCTGTGCCTGCAAAGACGGCTTCAATGGAGATGGCTTCTCCTGCTCAGGTAGGCAGGGAGAACCAGTAGTGCAGCAGAAGCTCTCTATATCTATATCTGATCTGGGCAATACTCCGTGCATTGATTGTATGCAGTATACAGTATACAGTATACTCACTTTGTCTCCAATCCACTTCTCCCTGTGAATGTAGATATGGATGAATGTGCGGACAATGTGAATCTATGTGAGAACGGCCAGTGTCTGAATGCTCCTGGTGGCTACCGATGTGAGTGTGAGATGGGCTTCACCCCCACCGAGGACAGCAAGGCTTGCCAAGGTACAGTGTGAGGCAATGCCTTGAGAACAGCTGGCAGTGATTGACATTCCTCGTCTTCATTTGCTCACAACACTAGATACTGGCTTCCAGATACACCACTGAGGTTGCATGGGGGAAAGAAACTGACAATTTGAAGCAAACTCTTCATTTAAGAAAATTAAACAACTGATTTCATCATCAGCCTCCATATTGGATTGCAAATGAAAGTGCTGGCATTATCATCTCACGTATCTCCCTCTTTACCAGACATTGATGAGTGCAACTTCCAGAACATCTGTGTGTTTGGAACATGTCAGAACCTTCCAGGGATGTTCCGCTGTGTGTGTGACGATGGTTATGAACTTGACCGCAGCGGTGGTAACTGTACAGGTGAGTGAAGGATTACTGCAAAAATATAATGTAGAAAGGATTCGTTTTAATTGATGGACAAGTCGAAATTATTTGGTAAACTTCTATCTGAAGACGAAACTATGTCATCTACTGACATTGTAATACATCAGCAGTATTCTATATTGTGAGACAGCCCAACCTTGAGTGTCATTTGGACTTTATTGACATGACAAGTGTTATAGTCACACTGTTGTTGTTTAATAATGTATGACACTTACCTTCAAACAGGCACACTCAGATGGTTTGTGGCATAGACTAAAGTTGCGTATATGTATTATAGATTGATGAGGAAATGTTATCTGTTTTCCTCTTCTATCACCACAGCCTACTGAATAACCTTGAGTTGGAGACATAGTCCTGTGCGTGTGGTTTGATTTATAATGTCTTGCAGATGTCAACGAGTGTGCAGACCCCGTGAATTGCATCAACGGGCTGTGTGTGAACACTCCCGGCAGCTACCTGTGTAACTGCCCACCTGACTTTGAGCTCAACCCCACCGGAGTGGGCTGTGTGGGTGAGTAGGTCCGACATATTTCAATACATCAAAAACGTCACATTAAAGTATTAATACTGTATGACACATTTATTTTCAAGCTAATATCTGTTCAATGGAATTTCCCTCTCCTTCCATCTCAGACACTCGTGTTGGCAACTGTTTCCTGGATACGCTGGCGCGCGGTGATGGAGGTATCTCCTGCAGTGCAGAGATTGGAGTGGGCGTGACAAGAGCGTCATGTTGCTGTTCGCTGGGCGGAGCCTGGGGGAACCCCTGTGAACTTTGCCCCGCCCCCAACTCCAGTATGTGCTTTGTCATTTAATTAACAGTTGGCAGTTGCTCAATAAGTCCACGTTACATTATATCTCCAAAATATGTTTTGTTTGAGTCTCACAGTGTGATATATATTTAATTATGTATTTATTTAATTGTTGTCTTTTCTGTAGCGGAATACAAGACTCTATGTCCTGGAGGAGAGGGGTTCAGACCTAACCCCATCACTGTTATCCTGGAAGGTAAGCAAACTGTGTTTCTAATTTCGACTTTTATACGCAAAGTACTGCTAATTCTGTCTCAGTGTTTTCTAGATAATCAAATGCAGCACTGCCATATTGTTACCTGCATACAGTACATTTCAATGATCTGTAAATAATGTGTGTCTCAGATATTGATGAGTGCCAGGAGCTGCCAGGTCTGTGCCAAGGTGGAAACTGTGTCAACACCTTTGGTAGCTTCCAGTGTGAATGTCCAGCAGGCTACTACCTCAATGAGGAGACTCGCATCTGTGAGGGTAAGAGTTGGTAAACACCACTACCTCTATATTGCTGCTGTGGACTGTACTACTGTTTTGCGTTTTTCCATCCATCCATCTTCATCTGCTTATCCGGAGTCGGGTCACGGGGACAGCAGCTCCAGCAGGGGACCCCAAACCTCCCTTTCCCGAGCCACATTAGAAAGCTCTGACTGGGACATCCCGAGGCGTTCCCAGGCCAGTGTGGAGATATAATCTCTCCACCTAATGCCCCTCGTTGTAATATACATTTTTTCCACTTGGCAGTTTGTTTGCCTGATCGGCCCTGAAATGGCTGGGCTAACTGGGAAACCTCAAGTTATTGTGAACGCTAATTGTGAAATCTTGAATATTTTAGACAGTATTATAATATTTTAGAGGCATGTCAGATTTGACCCTAGGTGTGACATCATTCCAGGATTGTAACCAATCATCTCTCAGCTATCATATCACGCACAGCCAGGTAGCCAATCAAGTGAGGGCAAGAGTAAAGTTTGAAGGGCAAAAAGTCTAAAATGGCATGAAAATAGAATGATATGGGGCTATTAAGAAAAGCCTCTGCCTTCATAACATGTCTTTCTCTCTGTGTAGACATTGACGAGTGCACGGCCCACATTGGAATCTGTGGCCCCGGCACATGCTACAACACCCTGGGCAACTACACATGCGTGTGTCCGCCTGAATACATGCAGGTCAATGGAGGGAACAACTGCATGGGTGAGTGAGAGCAGCATACAGTAAATATAAGCATTCCCCGTGAGGAGAATCTGCCTGAACGTTGACTTCCTCCTTACGCAGACATGCGGAAGAGCGTGTGCTACCGTAACTTCAACGACACGTGTGAGAATGAGCTGTCTTTCAACATGACAAAGAAGATGTGCTGCTGTGCCTACAATGTGGGCAAGGCCTGGAACAAACCCTGTGAGGCCTGCCCCACTCCTGCCACCTGTAAGTGCTTATACCAAGCTCCCATACAATGTGCAAATGTGCAAATGTGCAAATTTAGTGAAGACATTCCACTACCTAGCAGAGAGTATTCAGGACATATTTGTGTACAGATGGAGCATGTACTTTGTCTGTGCTATTGTGTTCAGTTTGAATCGCCACATACAGTAGCTGCTGCTTGTTAAACATTGCCGGTGTTCAGTTTGAATCGACACATACAGTAGCTGCTGCTTGTTAAACATTGCCGGTGTTCAGTTTGAATCGCCACATACAGTAGCTGCTGCTTGTTAAACATTGCCGGTGTTCAGTTTAAATCGACACATACAGTAGCTGCTGCTTGTTAAACATTGCCGTTGACTGTGCTCTGTCTTGCCTGTCTCAGCGGAGTATCAGCTGCTCTGCGGCAACCAGGCTCCTGGCTTCATCCTTGACATCACCACTGGCAAACGTGTTGGTAAGATCACCGTGAAGCATCCAAGTGAATGCACTGAAATTTACGGCATGTGGAGTGTGACCTTTCTCTCTGACTGATGTTTCCTGCAGATATTGACGAGTGCCGTGAGATTCCAGGCATCTGTGCCAATGGGGCATGTATCAACCAGATAGGAAGCTTTCGCTGTGAATGCCCATTGGGTTTCACCTACAACAACATACTGCTTATCTGCGAAGGTAGGTATCAGGCTTCACTTGAGCATATTGGGAATGGCCGTTCTTCTATTCCATTATTTCAATTATCTCAGAAACATTATATGGTTATATTCAGCCTACACACACTCACACACTAATCTATTTCACTGGCAAGGAGACAGCTTTACAAGACTTCCGCTCAGGGGGGTTAAAGCTGCTCTTTGACACATGAATTATCCCCTTGTAAAGGGTAGAATATTGGCTCTGTATGTGGGCCCACAGTTGTCTGCCAGGGCCTTCAATCACCCAGAAGGAGCTAGCGACAGGTTTTTACTGTAACAGAGCCAAGATGGCGCCCTTGTTTGCTACCATGCTGACCAGTCTGTTACTCACTTCATATCCTGCTCTGTGTAGACAGCTATAGAGCTTGTGATTGATGGCAGCTGTTCCTCTCTTTTCCCTGTCTGCTAAGATATCGACGAGTGCAATAACGGGGAATATCTGTGCCAGCGCAACGCCAACTGTTTAAACATCCCAGGTAGTTACCGCTGCGAGTGCTCGCCAGGCTTCAAACTTTCACCTAGCGGAGCCTGCATTGGTGAGTGTGACATTGTATGATACACTTTTGAATATTGTTGGTAACAGAAGTATTTATGGAGAATCACGTGTTGTAGGACCATAATATGGAATGTGTATATGTATAATGTATGATAATGTATATTGTACATCAGTTATTCATCTCAATCTGTCTGTCATTCAGACCGTAACGAGTGCCAGGAGATTCCAAATGTGTGCAGCCATGGAGAGTGTATCGACACGCAGGGCAGCTTCCGCTGCATCTGTCACAATGGATTCAAGGCTACACCGGACCAGACCATGTGCATGGGTGAGAGGCCACTGCCCGTTAGCCTGTAAGCCTGTTAGCCTGTTAGCGTTGCTCAGTCTCTCACTGCCTCTGCCGCCTCTGTGTGTCCCAGACATCGATGAATGTGACCGACAGCCGTGTGGAAACGGCACCTGTAAGAACACTGTGGGGTCCTACAACTGCCTCTGCTTCCCCGGCTTCGAGCTGACGCACAACAATGACTGCATGGGTAAATGACATTACCTCAGACCATATGTAGGCACTTTCTATCTGGCCTTTGTAAGATATTTGGCAGTACTTAAGACTATGACAGACTGCTCAACCCCGGTATGTTATAGAGAAAAAACACTTTTCATTTAGCGAATGCTTGTATGAAAGAAAGGAAGGGGACCTTGGGGCAGACCTTTGCTTGAAGTTATTGACCCAAGCAAGCCCTTGAATATATATTTTTATATTACTTTTTAAAATGTAATTTTATCTTTTTGAAGCTATATATGCATTTGCTGCTGGCAGCACTGTTCATCTCCTTCACCTCTGCCCAAATAAGCCCTATCGTGTCACCACTAATAAAAGAGAACGGGCATGATGCGGTCCTAACGCCCTGGCTGCACGTGTGCCTGCAGACATAGATGAGTGCAGTGCTCTGCAGAGCCAGGTGTGCAGGAACGGCCAGTGCATCAACGGGCTGGGCTCCTTCCAGTGCCTCTGTCAGGAGGGCTACGAGAACACTCTGGACGGAAAGAACTGTGTGGGTAAGTCAGCGGTGCCTCGTATACGGGAAGGCCCTGCTGCTGTGTTGATGGATGGGCTGATGTTAATATTCATAAAGCACCTCTCTTCGTCTTCAGTTGTCTGTTCTCCCTCTCTACCCACGCCCCTGCCTTTCTCTGTGCACTGTATATATATATACGGTATATATTGAAATGATCTGGGTTTATTACGTTATCTTTCTTTTCCTCAGATATCAACGAGTGCCTGAGCCCACCTGGAACCTGTTCTCCAGGAACTTGTCAGAACCTGGATGGATCCTTCAGGTGTATCTGCCCCCCTGGATATGAGGTGCAAAACGACCAGTGCATCGGTAGGCACACACACACACACACACACGCACACACACGCACGCACACACACACATTACAAACAAGCATAATCGTTAACAGACTGTAAGTGGTTCAGAAAGAGTCAACACTGTGCAACAATAAACACTAGCCTAGCTCAGTGTGTTGCAGTGACACTCATACCCACCTTTTCAAACAGCCAATGTCCTGCTATTACACCTACGCAAACAGTGTGACATTAGCGCCCCAGCCATCTGGTCTCACACACACACACACACACGCACACGTGTTACCTCACACCTTTCTCCTGGCAGATATCAACGAGTGTGTGACGGAAGCTAACATCTGTCAGTTCGGCACATGTGCCAACGCCCCCGGCAGCTTCCAGTGTCTCTGCCAGCCGGGCTTTGTTCTCTCTGACAACGGACGTCGCTGTTACGGTGAGAGAATCCTGTTAACAACAGTGTGCCTGAGAGCATCTCTCTGCAGTTAGAGGAATGTGGACCTCTGGTCACCCTTGCAACCTAATTGTCCTGAGTAACTAGTACTAATAAAAATGATGTTTTACATGTCAAATCAATTAATTAGATATACTGTAGTTTATATAAGATATATAATATATATATATATATATATATATAAGATCACGTGTTAAAGAAAGCTACTCTACAGAGTAGAGGTTGATTTAAAAGCATGGCAGATAACCGCATGTTCTGTTGTTCCATCTCATATCAGCTGTGTTTAACTGATGCTCTGTCTCGTTACAAGACACCAGAAAGAGCTTCTGCTTCACCAAATTCGAGGCGGGCAAATGCTCCGTGCCCAAAGCCTTCAACATCACCAAGGGCAGTTGCTGCTGTAGCAAGATGTCTGGCGAGGGCTGGGGTCTACCCTGTGAGCTGTGCCCCCGAGAGAGCGAGGGTGAGGCACACACACACATGCAGGCACACAGCTTGAAGTGTACAGTATTGCAGGTATACATACAGTATAATAGGCATACATACAGTATAATAGGCATATGAATAGTATACCAGGCATACATACAGTATAGCAGGCATACAGTACAGTGTAGCAGGCATTCAGTATGCACAGTATAGCAGGCATACATATGGTACATCTAACAGCATGCTGTTGTGGATTTGTCTGCAGCTGCTTTCAACACTCTCTGCCCCTATGGACACGGAGTCATGCCAGGGCGGGGTGACATTCGTGAAGGTGAGCCCCACCATCATAATGTCTGCGTTTGGTCCAGAGAAATGACATGTGGCTTGTATTGTACGTATACTGCAGGGATGTACAGCCATTGAACACAACATTTATCACTACTAGATATGAACGAGTGTCTGGACAACCCTGGCATCTGCAAGAATGGCGTCTGTATCAACACGGATGGCTCCTTCCGCTGTGACTGTCCCTTTGGATACAACCTGGACTTCACTGGAATCCACTGTATTGGTGAGGCTGCCCGTTGTGTATACTGTCCTCTCAGTAATGTTCCTATTTGAGTTTCAGCAGGCCGGCGCCTTCTCAGATGCAGAAACAACCCTCTGTCAGTAAATACAAGAGGACAAATTACTCTGATAGCATTGTACATGCTGGAGAACCTTTTTCTGTATATTTGAACTTCTCTCTCTCTCTCTCTCTCTCTCTCTCTCTCTCTCTCTCTCTCTCTCTCTCTCTCTCTCTCTCTCTCTCTCT